>APFE030919179.1:44875-65877 GCA_000404065.3 Pinus taeda | reverse complement strand
GCATTTGTCTTCTTCTTGAACACCCATTTGCTGCCAATGGGTTTCCTTCCAACCGGCAGCTCCACCAGATCCCAAGCCTCATTTTTGTGCAAAGATGCCATTTCATCAACCATGGCCTCTTTCCAGAGTTTTCCATCCTCTGAATCCACTGCTTCCTTCACAGTTCTGGATCATCATCAGTAACAGACAAAGAAAAGTTTGAACAGAAAGCAGATGGACTATACCTTTCTGGCTGCCTTCTTTCTCATACTGATCTTCTCACAACTGGAGTTTGTGGCTCTTCATCTTCTGATTCCTCCTCTGCTACAGAGTCTGATTCTTCCTCCTTTAGTTCAAACTCTATCTTCACAGGTTCCTTTGGTTGACTTCATGTTTAATAAAATATTTCACCTCTCTGAACACCACATCTTGACTGTACACAACCTTCCTTGTTGTTGGGTTCCAAAGCTTATAACACTTTAAACCATCCTTATACCAAATAAAGATGCACTTTTCATATTTACTATCCAACTTGGTTCGTTTCTCCTTTAGAACATATACATATGCATCACATCCAAATACCCTTAGATGTGAAAGAGAGTGTTTCTTACCAGTCCATGCCTCTTGTGGAGTTTTATCCTCCAACACTGATGAAGGTGATCTATTGACCAAGTAACATGTTGTCTCCATTGCCTCTGCCCAGAATTCCTGTCCTAACCTAGCACCACTCAGCATGCTTATTTCTCTTTCCATCAACGTCTTATTCATTCTTTCTGCAACTCCATTTTGCTCAGGTGTGTATGGAGTAGTCTTCTGTCGTGCTATACCACACTTCTTATAGAATTCTTCAAAATTCCTTACTGCAAAACTCTCCATTGTTATCTATCCTCAACACCTTTATCTTCTTTTCTGTCTGGTATTCCACTAGAGCCTTAAATTCTTTAAACCTGTCAAAGACTTCAGAATTTTTCTTAAGGAAATATATCCATGTATTCCTTGAGAATTCATCTATAAATGATACATAGTACACAAACTTACCCAATGATGGAACCTTCACAGGTCCAAATACATCACTATGCACAAGCTCTAATATCGGTTTCTCCCTCTTACCATTAGAGGGGAAACTCACATGATTCTACTTCTCATATACACAATTTTCACAGAAATCAAAATCCAGAGAGCCATTAATCATACCTTCTACCATACCTTTACCATGAAGTATTCGAAGGCCCTTCACTCCAATATGTCCAAGCCTTTGATGCCACAGCATGGTCTTCTCTCCAGAGACCACTAGATTTTTAGCTCCACTTTCAGGAACCACAAAATTGTTGCACCCATCAACAACAGTGCTACCTTGCAGCTTGTACAGAGTTCGAATCTGAAATCCCCGCATCAATACCAGTTCTCCCCAAACCATCTTGAATGTATCTTTCTCAAACACTGTCTTTTCACCTGCATCATCCATCTTGCTTACAAAAATCATATTTCTAGCCAATGCAGGAATATGTAGAACACCCGGAAGTGTTCTAACCTTTCCACCTTGCAACTTCAACTTTATTTTCCATGACCAATGATTCTAGCCTTCCTATCATCCCCCAAGAATATATCACCACCATCGTATTTCTCATACTCGCAAAACCACTCTCTATGGGAAGTGAATTGAAAGGATGCACCTAAGTCAATCAACCATGCCTCATGATCTACATGTATACTTGAAGAGGTCAAGTACACATCCCCACCTTCATCTGAGGTGATTTTTGCCTCTACAGAAGGATCATCATCAGATCCCTTTCCTTTACTATGAGCTTTAGATTTGTAGTCCCTTTTGAAGTGCCCTTCCTTTTCGCATTTATAGCACACCACCTTTAGAGGTTTTCCTGGAGATTTAGATATCCCTCTAGATTTTGATCTCCCACTCAATGACTTATTTTTGTTTCTATTCTGGGACCGTCCTCGTACAGACAAGGCATTACCATTCTGGATCTCCATATTTTTCTGTCTCATCTCCTCCATCAGCAAGGCTAAGACTATTTCATCAAACTGCAAGGCAGTTGCATTGCTACCTATTACAGTAACTAGACTATCCCACGAATCTGGTGGAGAACACAACAAAATGATGCACTTATCTTCATCTGAAATTTTAATATCAACAGATGCTAACTGACTTACAACGGTATTAAATGCGTTCAGATGTTGTGTCACTGAGTCTCCATCTTTCATCCTTAGGTTATACAACTTTTTTCGCAAGAACAATTTATTCACCAGAGACTTAGATTGGTACAAAGTCCCTAAATTGTCCCACAAAGCCTTCGTCGTAGCTTTCCATGACACATTCAACAATACTGAATCTGAAACACACAATCATATTGTGCTTTTTGCATTCCGATCCAACTTCTTCCATTCTTCATTGGACACTCCCTTTGGTTTAGTACCCAGATCTACTGCCATCCACTAATCTTTATCCACCAACAGATCCTCCATCTTGAGTTTCCACAACTCAAAACTCTGACCATTAAATTTCTCAATCTCTATCTTTCCACTGCTCGCCATCTTCTTTTACCACCAAAATCAATCTCACAGATCTCCCACTGAACAGGGTCTACCACAGGCCCAAGCAAAACCCCTCAGCAACAAAGGCATCCCCTTGAATCCAAAGCAACTCTAATACCAAATGTAGCTTTTAACCCTGTACATAAATTACCTGCATATGAATTCTAAAACACATAAAATAAACAATGTGAAAGCATAACACATAAAACACATATACACAAATATTTTCCCCTGGATCCCAAAACCAGGACTACTAGCTTGATTTTTCATTATGTTCCTTTCAATGTTACAATACATGTTTATACATGCCGAAGCATCCAATACCATGGACTAAAAAACCATCACGTCCAAAAAACATGTGTGAAAATCATGCACAAAACCATATGTGGGTCTGCCCAACCTGACATAGGGTCCAAAGCCAAAATTTTCCAAGGCGCTGCCCGGGACCCCATAAAGTGGGGTTACGGGAACCCCTCAAACCCCCTATGACCCCCCCCTCCCCCCACTACACAAATAGCGCAACGAAGGGGTGCTCCGCCTCCCCCTCCCTTCCCCCTCCACCTCTAACTCCCCGGTTAACTACGCCGACTAGTCGTGGAAGGAATATAACACAACCCAACACCAAAGCAGTCCCAAATGTCCATATCAATTTTCCAATTCACCTCTTTTGGTCACATTATTTCATTTCTGTTAGTCTGAAGTTAATAATACAATGTCATGCCAACAAGGCATTAATTGTAATCTTTTTTGTAAATTTTGTTTAAATACTTCAGTTGGTCGAAGTATTGAGGGCTAGTTCCTGATCATTGTAACTCTTTTTATCAAAGCACTATACTTTTCCACGCTGCTGGAACATCATTAATAAAAAGTCTCTTCACATGATACTTGTGTTGTGATATATTGGTGATGTTTTTCTTAGTGTAATTGTGTTTCCATTGTTATTCTTTGTCTATTTATCATCTGAAATCTAATTGTAAAACAGGAGATGTGAAAAATAAGATATGTTTTTGAGCACCTTATTTGGACTGCGTTTACAATATATATGTTTTCTTCTAAAGTCTGATTGAGAAATTCTGTCCAATCACTACTGAACCACCTCTTTTCTCCATTCCATAATTCAATTCAAAAATCCAGTAAATGTAACTAGCTTTCTGTGTGATTACTCCGTTGAACTTTTGATGCAATATTAAGCTTAATTTGACTCCATATCCCAATGGAAAGAGAGTAATCTTATCAGATCAACCCACCAACCAATCAAACAAATTTAAACAAACAACCAAGCATAATCATAACTAGCCTAAAATCAACTTAAAAAACCAAGCTAAATCATAAAGAGAGATCCCTCTCTGAAGCTGGCAGGGCTAGATCCAAGCTTCAAATGTGGTTTTGATGTTGTCCAATGTATTTACTCCCACAACCTCAAAAATACATAACGATAACAAGACCATGAAATGAAAAGGAAATATGTGGTATACAAATACAAAGCAACATATTGTCTTAAGTCATCTTAAAAAGGATGAAATAATTGTTGCTTATCCAAAGAAAGAATTGGTCTTAAAATTGTTGTAAGATACATAGTATAAAAATGTACAACTTCATACGACCACCATTCATCATCACTCAGATACCCTGTCCATTGTTTGTCCTCCATTTGTGGTAGTTTCCAAAGTGTCACTCCACAAGAACCAACACCTACTAAAAAAAAAACAATGTCACATAAATCTATAAGTAGAGTATCATAAGTTCTTCACCTTGTTTGCATGAGGACATACAAATCCTTGGGTTTGGGGGAGTTTTGGGCTCCAATTTGGTCATATTTTCTACTATATAAATACATTCATCATTACACCTTCTCCTTTCATTTCGTCAATAATATATTCTTAATTACACCATAAACCTCCATTATCTATGGTTATTCATCCTATGTGGTTAATACATAATTTTAGTGATTAAAATGATGATTCTACAATAGTTTTTTTTATGGTGGTTTAATTATATGTTTCTATGTACAAGGAACATGTTCCTACAGTTAGTCGAGTACTTCAACTCATTCAGTAACTATTTTTGTGCTCATACGGTACCTATTTCTGTGCTTTGTGCTCATTCGGTACCAGACTGTGCTCATTCAGTACCTATTTTTATGCTCTATGCTCATACGGTACCACATTGTTCTCATCCGTATTGAATTAAAGTTGAAATTTTGGAAGCTTCTAGAAGAAAATGGGGACATGGGTTTTGTTGGGAACAATGTTGAAATGCAGACAACTAAGTCAGAATTCACCTAGGTCAAAATGTGGACTCGATTTGTGTGCAAATGAAAAATATCTATCCAACTAGCTAAACGAGTTTCAAGAAAACATATACAACTACAAATCCTTTAAATGGTTTCTAAAAATTCGAAAATCATAGAGGGGTATCAAAGGGATTTCGACTCGAATTTGTAATTTTTGCATAAAAACCCGGATTTTTTAGATTTCATTCTAAAAATTGTAAAATTGGTTTTAACCAAAACTGACTCAAGGGAATTCGGTTTTACCCATTCCTCCATGGATTTCATGTATAAATAAGCCTCACAGGGCTGTCGTAAGAGAAAATTTTCTCATTTTGATCATTCTTTGAAGAGAGTTATGATTTCATTGTTGTAATTTGAGCTTAGTTTTCAATATATGGAAGGTGATTGATTCCAAATTTGCAGTGCATCCTTGGAGCTCATTTGAAGTGCCTCTAGTAGAAATTTCCAACTTGGGAGGGCCCCTCAAGATCGGTAATATTCTACTCATTGTATTTTAATTTTAATTTATTATTTTCTATGTTTGCATGTATCTAGTATCATAGATTTCTTTGCAAAATCTATTTCTTGGGTTGTATGTTAGAATTATTGTTTTCTATTTTAAAGAACAAGAAAGATTAAGACGAGAGATCCGACCACTAACCTACATGTGCCATTAAGTGAAAACTCTTGTAAATATTTAGCCCGACAACACCATATGTACACAATACCACATATGCAACTAGCACAAAGAACCATATTTACACAACACCGCATATACAACATGTGTGCAACATCATATATACACAACATCCATATCCAACATGTGCACAACACCATATGTACATAACATCGCATATCCAACATGCGCACATAATTATATGTACACATCATTGCATAAAAAACATGTATACAACACCATCTGTACATAACATTACATAAACAACATGTACACTACATTGTATGCACATGACATCATAGGTGCAACATGTACAACATATATACAACAGTAGTACTGAACATCCTGAGATCACAAACTGACTCTACCAAGGAAAATTGTCTCTAGTGTCTTTCCATTGTTCATGCATGTTCCAACATGCCACCGATCATACTGATTCCATTCCACTGATGTATCCCTCAACATTACCTGTCCATAGCATGGGCATAGTACAAACATATAATATGAATTCACATCCACATGATAATGACCTTGTATATCTATCATACTCTTCCCACTTGATTCCTCATAAACCAGGAACCTCTTAATGTCATTCACCTGCATAAGCAATCATTCCTCTATAAGAATTATTCCTAACGACCTTTGCAGACTGTTGAAAATAGCAACAAGAAATGTTAAAAATAGCATCAAGAAAAATCCTAATTTATTTTGTCCTTGAATTAAATTGGGAATTAAATTGTAATTCTAATTTTCATAGTAACTTGTAATAGTTAATTAAGTTAATTTGACTTAGTTGACTCAGATAATTCGAGTTGGGAGTCTATCTAGAGTCATGTAGTGTGGTTCCTAAATTGTAGGTGCCTAGGTTGAGTTCTTTTGAGTTGTAATTATTTTATTAATTTTGACTAAGTTAAATTCTATTAAACTAGTTCCAATTGATGGAGGAATTAGTGGGAGATCTAGTAGTGTGATGTAACATATAGTGGTGGGGTGTAACCAACATTGCTCAACCAGTAAATTGAAGATTCACTCATAATTAACTCATGCGTGTCAGAAAAGAGAAAGACCTAGTTGAGATTGGAGTTCAGGGACATTGTACTAACAGTTGTAAAATCATCTAAATTAAATAGATCATGCATGCAATTAGAAGAAGGCCTTAAATAAATCATTACTTAATTAGAAAACTCACTACTTTTAAATATTCAAATTTCCTACAAAAGGAGGAATGAAGGCAAAAGTTTAATCATTGTTTTGGTGAACATGAGTTGGTGAGGTCAAGCAATAGGAAGCACAAGTTTGTGCATGGAGCTTGTGAGTGCAAGGAAGTAGCAGCTTGGAAGGCTAGGAATTTGGATAAGTATTGGCCAAAAATAGTCAACCAAGCAAAGGATAGAAAATACTTATGCATGTTGAGCATAGCATATTGTATTCATCCAAGGCTTTCCTAGGAAGTAATGAGATAGATAGAGATAGTGCAGAGGTTTCTTGGGCTTGAGCAAAGCACTGTAATATTCTCATATTTTTTGTTAATGTAATATACAGATAGCAGGGGCTTTTAACTATGGATTTCCTCATAAAATCATTGTGTTATGTGTGATTGAATTCTTTCTCTTATATGCTTCATGATTTCATATATCGTTTATTGTTTCCACTAATGAGTAGAGTAGATTCAAGTCAATTGTTTTAGCATATTACAATCTGTAGTTTGAATCTACAAGGATTTTCTACGTGGTATCAAAGGTATATTTGTAGAAATTTCTACATGGTATAAGAGATAGGTTTGTAGGAATTTATACATGGTATCAGAGCTAGATATGTAGAAATTTCTACATGGTATTGGAGTTGAAATCATGATAGAAGAGAAGAATTTGAAGTTGTCCTTGCAGGTGAATAGAATTTGCATAATCATTCTTCAAAGATCGCAAGATGTCATTCTATGGATTGAGACTCGAATATGCCATTTAGGGTAGTTCGAATTATATTTCTTGGAAGGAAAAGATGGAGGAAGTGTTGGAAAATAACCAACTAAAGGAATTCATAGATCATGATATCCCAAAGCCTCAAGATCTGATGCTAAAGATCTAGTAGAGTGTAAAAAGAGTGTAGCAAGAGCCAGCAGAATCATCCTGGAGGGTGTGAGAGACCACATAGTCTTGAAACTACATGGAAAAAAGACTCCCTTTTCCATGTGGAATAATCTCAATGAGCTATTCAGTAATAGCCTTGAAGCCAAGAAACTTGAAATGATGAAGAAATTGAGGATTGAAGACAATGGGTATGTGGTAGTCTTCAGAGATGGGAAGGCCTAACTCAAGCATCTTGGTTCATATCAACTCAAGCAATTTGGTGTCAGGGTCAAGAGCCTCTACACATTAGAGGAAGAGGCATGCATACCCTTGAGGAGCAAGGCAAAGATTAGAATGTTGTGGTTGAGAGGGAGCACAAATTACCTCTCAACATGCATCTTCAATGAGTTGTGGAGCAACCACAATTGGAGAAGCAGAGAGGAGACTGAGTGGAGACATCCACTCAAGTAGAGACCTCCAGTAGGGGGGGAATTTCAATCCAAGTGGGAAGAAGGAGCACATGCATCCATACCTACAGGTGTGAGGTGGGGCAATATGAAAACTTAGTCCAAGAGTTTCAAAAATTAGGCAAGATCCATTGAGGTGCTTTCTATCTCATGGATCATTACCTTGCTACGGGGCCCCACAATATTCAGTAGCAGGAGGATCAGTATCAGTCAGATACTGAGAAGTGTAGAGTGGTGTTGATAGCAGAGCAAGAGGCTCAGTGGCAAAGTCAACAACAACATAGTTTTCCTAGTAGACAACTGCAAAAACAACTGATTTAGTTTATTTTGTTTGGATGCTTTTTGGTTGCAAATGTTGCAATAGTAATAACAACAATGACAAGTGTTTCATGCAGAAAATTCCAAAGGTACTAGATTGGGATAGAGTTGAATTCCTTTCTTGTTGAGAGGTAGTGTTGAAAATAGCAACAAGAAATGTTAAAAATAACATCAAGAAAAATCCTAATTTAATTTGTCCTTGAATTAAATTGGAAATTAAATTGTAATTCTAATTCTCATAGAAACTTGTAATAGTTAACTAAGTTAATTTGACTTAATTGACTCAATTAATTCGAGTTTGGAGTCTATCTAGAGTCATGTAGAGTGGTTCCTAAATTTTAGGGGACCAGGTTGGGTTCTTTTGGGTGGTAATTATTTAATTAAGTTTAACTAAGTTAATCTAGTTCCAACTAATGCATGAATTAGTGGGAGATCTAGTAGTGGGTTGTAAAATATAGTAGTGGGGTGTAACCAACACTGCTCAATTAGTAAACTGAAGATTCACTCATAATTAACTCATGCATGTCAGATCAGAGAAATACCCAGTTGAGATTGGAGTTTAGGGATCGTATACAATCAGTTGTCAAATCATCTAAATTAAACAGATGGTGCATGTAATCAGACGAAGGCCTAAAATAAATCATTCCTTGATTAGAAAGCTCACTAATTTTAACCATTCGAATTTCCTTTAAACAGAGGAATGAATGCACAAGTTCAATCATTGTTTTGGTGAGCACGATTTTGTGAGGCCAAGTAATAGGGAGCACACATTTGTGCATGGAGCTTGTGAGGGCAAGGAAGTAGGAGCTGTGAAGGCTAGTAATTTGGCTAGGTATTGGCCAAAGGTAGTCAGTCAAGCAGAGGATAGAAAATACTTGTGTAGGTTGAGCACAACATATTGTATTCATCCAAGGCTTGCCTAGGAAGCAGTGAGATAGATAGAGATAATGCAGAGGTTGCTGGAGCTTGAGCAAAGCATTGTAATCTTCTCATATTTTCTTATTAATGCAATATACAGATAACATAAGTTGGCTTTCACCATAAAATCATTGTGTTATGTGTGATTGAATTATTTATCTTATATTATTCGTGATTTCATCGATCATTTATTGTTTCCATTGGTGATTAGAGTATATTCAAGTAAATTGTTTTAGCATTTTGCATATGTAGTTTGAATCTACAAGGATTTTCTACATAGACAACAACATACATACATACATATTCATGTATAGACATAAACATTAGCATAATCATGATCACAACATAATTACCAGATATCATAAGTTTAAGGTTAAGAGAACTCCTTTATCCATGCGCAACATGCACAACATTGAGAACAATAGTTCCCAACTTACCCAAGGCATCTGACACCTCAAGTCTAGTTAATTTACCTTTCCTACTACCTTTCTCATGATTATTCTTCCATCGTCTACTTATCCCAATGGACCCATCTGACCTAATCCACTATCGTACTCTTGCCTTTAGTTGCCCTTATACATGCATTGACTTCATCTGAGTCTTACATTTCTTGCTGGATTTCATTCAGATCTCCCTAAGCTCCATCAAAGTTCCTCTTTCCCAAACCAATTCCCAAGACCCTCAAACATAAAAGGCAAGAACAAGAAATAAACAAGAAGCAAACCATGAAATCCCAATAGCAATACGACACCACAAACAAAGTGGCATGGCCATGCACAAGACATAAACAAAACTCATAATCAAACTCAAACAAATCACAAAATACCAAAGGGACAAAACTAACAACAAAGACCACGACTCAATGACAGAGTTCCTAATGCTTCCAAGGGAAAGCTCAACCTCAACCTTCTTTGAGATTTCATGGCAGTCTCTCTGCCATACAATCCTTGCATCATACTACCATAAACACATGACTATCATCACATAAACAAATATAACAATATACCAGTTACCTTAGCTTGTTATGTCAAGCACGCTGACCTATACTGAACACATCCAAACCATCTCTCAAGGGACTCCAATTCCCTTGACCGACCTAGTTATAACTAGAAACTAACTAATATACCTGTCAAATACATGTTCATGAATAGAACATATATCCACATAATGTCAAATGAAATCAAGGTTAAGAATACTTCCTGTATGAAAAGCACTCATTCGTTTGGAATTAGGTTTCCAAACATAACCAAAGGAGTTCTTACTCAATTCCTTTCCTAGACCTTTTTCCTTGCTGCAGCTGAGTCTTACTATGTACTATCACATCACCCAATTGCTAGTTATATAAACACATCAACCATTACCTTGTCATGCTAATACCAAGCATGTTTCCTTGCAACTGTTCACATATGTCAGTCACACATTCCAAATATCAAGACATAATGTCTATTAATTTGAAATCAAATTTTACCACGACTAGCAACCATGTCATAATAAAATAACAATCAAAATCATAATACTACAACTAGCACACACTTACACTCAAGTACATATCAATTATCTCAGCACATAATGCATAAGTACAACCATTTTAAAACAAGATCATTCCTTCACGCAATCTCATAGAAATATACTAATATCATGCAATAAATAAAGAATTCAACCAACAAGTAGAGGACATGATAGACACCAAAGAATCAAACACCAAATAAACAACATAATCAAACATTCAAACACCAAGTAGATGACATAATCAAACTCATACCTTAATGTATCTTAGGGGAGACTATCTTGTCTACATAATCAATCTAGATTAGCATGATATAAATTCACAACATATCAATTCAATCATAAATAATGTCATGATGTCCATAACAATAACTAGCTAACATGTTCACATCATAATCTCATAAACAACTGTCATCCATGCATAACAATCACATATGC
Source organism: Pinus taeda (assembly GCA_000404065.3). Classification (NCBI taxonomy): domain Eukaryota; kingdom Viridiplantae; phylum Streptophyta; class Pinopsida; order Pinales; family Pinaceae; genus Pinus; species Pinus taeda. Next base: position 54,687 of record APFE030919179.1, on the reverse strand, counting down.
ACAATCAATCTAGATTATCACAAATATGTTGGCTCATACCTGAATATCGTAACCAAAACCATTTGCATAGGCCAATCTAGATTGACATGATACATATAACATCAAGATCTTAATTTCAATAACCCTAATCATCAAGTTAAATAACATGTAAAAACAACATGTTAATCAATAACATAATCATCAACAACATATAATATAGTCATCAAGTTAATACCATGCATGACTAACCAACACATGTACATATGATCACAATGATTAAATAACATCTACCATGTATGTAACCATAACATCAATAGAATGAAAGGCATACACATAACCATAATGCATATAAAAACCCTTAACATACATACCTTCATGCCCAACATACAAACATATATGATGATATGCTCTTACCACAAGGTCCAGTGTTGAAGCCTCGCTCTGATGATCCACACCTCCTACTCTATCTCAACCAACACATTAGCATCATAACATACTAAAAACATCATGATGACATAAACTTCATGCAATTACCTCATGCATGACAACCATAGCCATGAAAATGCATGCATAATAGTCACATAGAAAACTAAATTGAATAACAAATGCATATACAACTGACATACACTCATGACGACCACATCCAGTAACAACACCATCAACTTTCACATTGCGACACAACTGCAACCATGACCACCACCATGCATACAAACCAAGCACATAGACCACAAGCATAAAGAACACATATGAAAATGACATGTATGCATGACCAACACACTTCCCATCCAGTCCAAGGGTTGAACCATGCTCTGATACCACTCTATAACAACCTCCTCCCACATTTACCTAAGCTAACCGGTCCACTGGGGTAAGCATGTAACAAAGATTTACTATGGTATGATTCAAACTCCTAGATCACCTTAAGGAAGTGGAATCGACACAAGAAAACCTTACTAACCTTCCTCAAGAGCTACATGATCCACAGGATCTAAACCACCCCTCCAGGTGCCCAAGCCCTGAGTCAAATTGTCTTTTCAATGAAAAAATTCCCAGTCGCTCCCATGATATGGGCATGCATGCAACTGGGACCCTCCAGTCACTCCCATAATGCTTGCAAGGGAGAGACTGTTGTCTTTTTCAGCCAGTTCTGTGACAAAGACTGCGAAATTTAAGCCACTTTTCAAGGCTAATCTCCAAATCATTACCCAGAACTTGATGATACTTTACAAGACAATAAATGACACCAAGATAAAGCCTCTAACACAAAACTTGATCGAGGACTTGACCTAAACAAACCTAACCATGATAGACATTTCACGAACACATTGTGCACATGTAATCTACAGGTCATAACAACAGATTTGAGCATAGTGGTTTCATACTTATATGAGATTCGTAAGGAAGAATTAATGCCTTATCACATTAGCTACATTATCATCTATTAGGTCATATATATATTTTTTGTTTATTTACAAATCAAAACATGATGAAATCCATACATCATTACTGTCATAAAAAATACTCATAACCAACATATAAATAACATAAATAATAAGGATACAACAACCATAGAATCCACATATGAACTAGTACATTTAAACATGAAATACCAAGGGTAAGGAGCTCTTATTAATGAATCCAAAAGCCAACTAGGTTTGGGACTTCCACAAACCAACCGACCATATATTTGTTGAACTAAACCTTTATTTCAGTGAATCACCCCCGTGCCATATTCCAAGCATGAATGTGGGACTCATGATCGAAAAAATAACTGAATGAGCATGGATACCACTGGATTTATCCACCTACATCATGAGGAATTGTACTGTCTCCTAGTCCATAGCCTTTACCGCAAACCACAATCTGATTCAAGGATCACTAGGCCATGATCAAGGGAACCCACCTCTAGGATTTACCATTTATCCCTCCATTCACTGGTTGAGGATTCCTAGGCCCACCGAGGCAACACAAAATACAACTTTACCACAACCCACAGTCCAATTCAAGGGTTACTAGGCCGTGGATTTACCGCAAGCCACAATCCAGTTCAGGGATCACTAGGCTATGTGTTCTTTCCTTTAGAGATCCACCTCACTCAACTTTAAATCTATCTGGAAATCCAGCTCCACCAAAACATGAGAACCCATCACCTCAAGGCTATCTGGAAATGGTAAGGCTACGATGAAAAGCATTGTCACACATGGCAAAACCCATGCCAATGACAACAAGAGAACTAAGAACACACATGCATAACCATGCATGCCAAAACTAGCAAGGAAATCACACATGCAAATCGATACCTGCAAATAATCCCATTGTAGCTTCTAGATCCTACTCTTCCTTGCTTGATCCTTACTTTCTTCTAAGTGTCCAAGAGTGTGTGTGAGAGAGAGAATAGAGAGAGCACTCCAAAACTGAACTGACAAAAGGTTACCAACTGATCCTCATAAGACTTTCTATTAATGAGACCTCTATTTTCTTCATTTTCTATTACTTTCCTTCATTTTCCTCCTCACATGCAACCTGTGACCTTTCACCTTCCTTTTCTCTTAATTTCTATTATTTTCATAAATAAAATGCCAATTAATGCCTCTTCCTTTCCAAAGCCTTTTCCATTGTCTTTCCTAATTTCCTTTAGCCATAATAACCCAAATGAACACCCACTAGGATTTTTTTCTCACCATTAATCTTGGAATACGTGTCCCATGACCATGGTCTTATTTTTCCTTTATTAAATTTTACATGTATTTTTGATCAGGGCTATTACAACTTAGTGCGATGGTGTGTTGGCATTGGGTGTGGTTGATGGAGATCACTAAATGGTGATTTTTCCAGTAGATTACATAAATATTTATGTCTTTTTGTGCCAGTTTGGAGAGGTCTTCACTTTTTGAATTGGCACAATGGCAAGTTGGCATTGGGCACACGTGTCAGGCGCCATGCTGCTTTATGGGCGATGTAGCAAACAATGTGAGGCACTTGGCAATGCCACATGGTGGGGCATGATGATGTGGAAAGGTTAATAAGTACATTTTTAAATGGGCATAACATTAAATTCAGGAGTTGGGTTGAGATAAAATTTATATTGTCGGAAAGATCATGATGAGACAAATGCAATGGTGGTGTTTTTTTGTGTGTTTCAAGTAAGTTGGAAAAAAATAAGATTCTTGCGATGCATATTTATAATAAACCTTGAATATTAGATTAGTTTTGATGTAACGTCTTTCCTTTCCTAAGAATAACCTAAGGGGGTGGGAGGGCTTGTTAAAAAGTGGTATCAGAGCATGGTGTAACACTGGACTTGAAGAGGCTCACATGCACACATCTATGATGAGTATTTAATTTGCTAGTTCTCTTTTTCTGTTACAAATTTGTTTCGATTTTAAGTTACAACTAATATAATGTTTGATTTGATAGAATAATTGATTGATTTCTTTATCTTTAAATCAAGATACTAACTGAGATTATATGTTTCAGATTGTTTCGCATCAACATGCTTATTGGTAAATTGTGTTTATCTACATTTTTGGTTGGCTAACAACTATGTGCATGTAAGAACACATAAGCATACATCAAGGTACAACAAGAGAGAAAAATTATGAGTAGTAGTATGGAGTAGTATGGCACAAATAGATCCCAACGTGATCAAGAAGAAGAGTTGGTTGGGTAAAGGAATAAAAAGACTCTCTTGATTGGATGAAAACCCTTAGAAGCCTAAGAGTTGAAGTAAGAAGTTGCAAAGAAAATAATGAAGTGATTGCTAGAGCACAAGAAAGGAAATAAAAGGTAAATGTTGTGATATTACAGAGGTTGTTAGACCTGCAAACGGAAAAAAAATAGGAGCTTGGTGCCAAATAACTAGGAAAGCACAAGTACAAACCTAGCCTATCATAGGTCCAAGGATAAAGACTGGATACCATTGGGTAGGAGGAAGAAAATCAAGGAAGAGTAATAGGCATGTAGAAAAGGCACAATTCTACTCAGCACTCTGGAAATAGAGTCAAGCAACCCTGACCGATCATCAAATACCACATTTAAGAAACACCATCATTAGAGGAGAAGCAGTAAGAGTTCAATGCTAAAAGATTTCAAGAAATCAAATACACTACCATTGATGGAGAGGTAAAGAATGTTGAAGGGGCAAAGGCTTGGTTTTTGGGAATGAATAAGTACCTCAGGGTGGATGATTACACTGAGAAAATGAAGGACACAATAGTGATTTTCAGTTTGAAAGGAAAAGTTGATATATGTTTGGAAGATTTGAAGAATGTTAATGACATTAGGGAGAAAGAGCTTTCATTGAGAAAGTTAGAGAAACAATTTTTGGAGAAGTAATTATCGGAAAAGTACTATGACATTAGGGCTAAAGAATTCTATGAGCATAAATTGGGGCAATTGAGAGCATATGAGTACACAATCAGATTCTCAAAGATGCTAAGGTATGTGCCTTACATCATGGATGAGAAGACAAAGATCCATATGTATCTCAGTGGATTACCACAAGCTTACCAAGACAAGATAGAGTTTGATGAGCCAAAAACCATAGAGGACACTATCTAAAAGATTAGGTATTTCTATGAATAGTTCAAACATAAAACTAAAGTTTGAGCAGAATGGATGAAGAAAGATAAGGTAAAATTCAAAGAAAAACGACTAAATTTTTCAAGATATAAGCAAGGGGAAAGAATGGAAAGTTCATTACTTTTGCCAAGAATTAATATCAGTAAAATCCTACAATGACTAGTATAAACTGACCCCCAAAATTAGCAAAATAAGAGGCTAAAGGGTCCAGGAAGGGGCTTGTTTAGTGTTGAACTTGTGGAGAAAACCATCCACGAAGAGGCTTCCCCAAGGAATAATAGTCTAGCACAAAGTTGTATAATTACAAGAAGAAACATCTGTGAATAATGTGGATCAAAACATACCCCACATTTATGTTGCACTAGACAATAGGAACGTATACCTACAAGTTGCTTTAATCCAAATGGAAGTTATGCTCATTAGCCAACCTATTTCAATTTTATTGACCATGTTCTAATTTAAGCTATATCAGCTAGAAGATTGTAGAGAAATGCAAATTTCAAAAGAAAACCTCACGAAGAATCATGACTAGTTCAACTAGCCACGAGAACAAAAATGGGGCTGATAGACATAGTAGATTCATGCCCTGTATGACCACCACAATTTATCTCAAATTATTACCATTGGGATCATATGATGTTTTAATTAGAAAGGACTTCTTGGAATCCCACAAAACCAAGATTTATTATTACAACAAAGTGCTTGAAATCCTTAGCGACTCCGATGAGAAGATAATGTTGTAGGGGATAAAGTGACTGATCATGATCATAAAAATAATTGCTCTCCAAGTGAAGCGATGCAACAAAAATGGTTATGCATTGTATGCAATACACACGATTGAGGAATTATAAGGTATCATGGATCAATTTAGAAGTCACCTGGTGTTAAATAAATTTAGTGATGTATTTATAGAAGAATTTTCAGTACTACCACCTAGAAGAGACATCGATTTTACCATTGAATTAATCCTGGGAATAATTTTAGTAACAAATACTCCATATCACATAAGTATTCCTAAACTTGTGGAATTGAAGATAATCTTGAAAGAAATGTTGGAAAAGGGATATATTTGACCCATTATATCACCCTAGGGAACCCCAACATTATTTGTTAGAAAGAAGGATGGCACATTATAGCCATGTATAGACTAATGACAGCTAAATAAGGCTACAATGAAGAACAAGTACCTGTTTCCTAGAATTTATGATTTATTCAACCAACTGAGAGCAGTTTTGGTGTTTTATAAAATATATTTTAAGTCTGGATACCGTCAAGTCAGAATTAAAGATGGAGACATTCACAAAACCTCTTTCAGGACTAGATATGGCCACTATGAATTTATAGTGGTTCCACTTGGGCTTACAAATTCCCCAACCACATTCATGTGCTTGATGAACAATGTCCTCATACCTTATTTGGATAAATTTATATTGGTATTTGTAGATGATATCCTGGTATATTCAGAAACCAAAGAAGAGTATGAAGACCACCTAAGAGAAATATTACAATTACTGAGGGAGCATAAGTTGTATGCAAAACTCAGTAAGTGTGATTTTTTCCAAACCCTAGTTCACTACTTGAGGCATGTCATTTCAAAAGAAGGAATGGCTATAAATCTGAAAAATATCAAGGCTATAATGGAGTGGCCAACTCCTCAGAATTTCACAGAGGTCAGATATTTCATGGGGTTAGCTTGATATTACCGAAGGTTCATTTTAGAATTCTCAAATATCAGGCATCCAATCATTGCTTTGCAAAATAAAGGAGTTAAATTTCAATGGATAGCAAAATGTGAAACAAATTTTGAGCAACTTAAGAAATTACTCACTTGTGCACCTATCTTAATAATAACAAATCTGAAGAAGGACTTTGTGGCTTGCATGGATGCTTGAAAGGAAGGGCTTGGTGAAGTCCTAATGCAAGAAGGACATGTGATTTGTAATGAATCAAGAAATCCAAATGAACATGAGAAAAATTATGTCACCCACAATTTATAGATTGTAGCAATAGTGCACACTTTAAAAATGTGGATGCATTATTTATTAGGGAGAAGGTTTGTATTGATGATAGACTATGGGGGATTGAGATATATATTTTTCCATCTTAATTTAAATGCCAGATAAGGAATATGGTTAGTTTTGATTAACAAATTTTGTTTTTAGATAAAGCACATCAAGGGAAAAGAAAATAAGGTAGCAAATGCACTGAGTAGGAGTCTACAAGAGGCTCATTTGGCATCCATTTGGGAAATTTCAAGGTCTAAAATGGGCCTCCTAAGAAAATTGTACAACCAAAATAAACTTTATAAGAACCAATAGGATTCAAAATGATGATGTCAACCATGTGGGATGATTCACCTTTTTTGGAGTAAAAAAGTAAAAATATTAAAAAATAATAAAATAATAAAACTATTTTTTCAACTCGTATTTTAAACTTATCTCCCTCAAGTTTTACTCAAATTTCAAGCAAGAGTACTCGTTGGATGCAAAATTTAATTCCTCATCCAAGAAGTACCCATGTTGCATACTTTCGATGGACCCTACTACATGAAAAATGATAAATACATGAAAAAACGTTATTGCAATCATGTTTTTCGTGTATTTCTAGTTTTTCATGTAGTAGGGTCCATCGAAAGTATCCAACATGGGTACTCCTTGGATGAGAAATCAAATTATGCATCCAATGAGTGCTTCCACTAAAAATTTTAGTAAACCCATAAGGAGATAAGTTGAAAATACGAGTTGAAAAAATAGTTTCTTCCTTTTTCCCTCTAAAATTTGATGATGTAGTCTAATCTTATTTTATTATTTCCACTATTATTTTATAATTTCCTTAGGAGACCCATTTTAGACAATAAAATCCCCTGATGCTTGAAAACTTGCACAATTGACATCAAGGATTAAAGAGGCAATGTATCATGATGAACACAACCAACATGTAAGGAAATGTTTACAAACGAACTAGAGGTATCTGTGAGCAAGAGCTACCAACTCATTGATGATGGTATGTTTCTATTAAAATATAGAAAGAATGTGCCTAATGTATTTGATATGAGGAGGCTTATCATGGATGTCACGTGGTATAGCGACATCACCTTGACATTAGCATGACATCAACAAGGAGAAAGGCAAGGTAGATGATGTGGCTCTAGACAACTTGGCCACTAGGTAGCACCATGAGTCATGCCACATCAGAGGCAATAGAAGGCATGACGTCAATTCAGCTTTGTAAGATGAGAAAATTCCCATTGAGTGATGTAGTTTGTGCCTTTTGTCTAGCACTTGACGTTAACCTCCTTGACTTGGCGATGTGGCACGTTGGTACTAGGTGCGGTTGAAAGAGAGCACTAGATGACAATTTCTCTAGCATATTATGTAAATATTTATGTCTCGCTATGTCAATTTGGAAGGGTATTCACCTCTCAACTTAGCACAATGGTGTGTTGGCGTAGGACACACTAACGTGGTGGGAATGATGTTGGTTTATGGGCAATGCAGTAGACCATGTGGCCCACTTGGTAACAACACTTGGTGTGGCATGCTGATGTGGCAAGGTTAATGAGTAAATCTTTAAATGGGCATAATTTTCAATTCGAGAGTCAGATTGAGATAAAATTTATATCGTCAGAAAGCTCCCAATGAGACTGTTAGGTCCTGATATTACTAGTGTAACCCCTTATCATTATTAGTACAACCCCCGTATTATATTGTTGTGCCCATGTAGTCCCCATATTATTATTAGTGTGCCCCATATAAGCCCATTATTGTTATTATTGTGCCCTTACATTATTATTGTTATGTCAGCTTTGATTATATTATGACCCCTTAAACTCCTATATATAGAAAGGAGGTCATGTCATTTGTATCATCGAAGATTGTTCATTTGTGTAATATAAAGGAGGTTTCCCCCTCGAAGAGGCTTATTTCTAAGGTGTGTATCTATCTTTTCTATCTTTTTGTGAGTTGGTTTCATGGCATTTGGTATCAGAGCTTTGGATTCTAGGGTTTCGCTACTCCAAACAGGTGATCATGGAATTTTCATTATAACATTTTCGCTACGAAGTTTCAGAAGCTAAAAAAGAAAATCCATTTGAGAAGAAACTGGTCTGAACCTTGGTTCTAAATTTCAGATCTTGTCTCTCTATATTTTTGGAGATATGATCTAAGGAAGTTAGGGTTTTTGCAAGCTCCATAATTTCATCTCAAACATGTCATTGTGAAATTGTCTCTATAATGTTTTTTCTACGAAGGTGCAGACTCTGAAATTAAAACCCATTTGAGCCAAACTCATGGAGAAGCTTGGGCCCGAATTTCAGATCTTGTTTCACTATATTTTTGGAGATACATTCCAAGAGATTTAGGGTTTCTGCAAGCTCCCGAATTACATCCCAAACAGGTGACCACGAAAAAATCATCATAAATGTCTCTCAGAGCATCAGATTGAAATTTCGTAAGAAGTTACAAAAAGATGACAGGTTGTAGTTTTCAGTGTATCTTTCTGAGATCCGAAGGTTGAAACAGTAACACGTGGCACTTTTTACACGTTGGCTCTTCTGAAAAGGTATATAATCAGGTCATCCTGGGAGATTATGCATAACACTTTCTTGGAGAATCCAATTTCCATCAGACTGGTGGAATTGGAAAGAGAATGTAGAGGGCTACTGCAGGTTCAAATTTTAGAACTAGGAGATCTGAAATTACAGAGTTATAGTTATTTTAAGATCGAGATCCTAAAATCAAGAAAAGGCGATATGAGGAAGTTTGGTGGCAAGGATATGGTAAATTAAATACTACAGATGGAGCAATATTTTGATGTACATGAGGTGCAACTATTACAAAAGGTATGCGTTGCATCTTTATATTTAGAACCGAATCAATTTTTATGGTCTAAAGGGTTTTTTTCTTGTAAACCACTTGTTACATGGTCAATTTTCACGGAGGAAATGATAGCACATTATGAGGATACAAAGAGCAACACCTTCTTTAGCCAATTGATAAATCTCAAACGAAAGTGTTCAATGGAAGAACACATTGAGGAGTTTCAAAAATTGAATATAATGGAAAATAATATTCCACAGAAGAAGAGGATTGATGTCTCCATAGGGACTTTAAAGGATAACATTCAACATGAGATTCGTCTTAGAGAACCTGATCCATTGGAGAAAGCATTCAGGTTGGCAAGAAAAGTGGAAAGAAAAATTATGGCAACAAGGAAGTCTACCCCTCACAACTATAAAGATGGAAGTGTTGTTT
>APFE030919179.1:12428-38055 GCA_000404065.3 Pinus taeda | reverse complement strand
AAGAAGAAATGAATCCGACCATATCTTGTAGAGCATTGGAAAGAATTACCACTCCTCAAACTCTCAAGATAGAAGGACATATCAAGAAGAAAAAGGTTCAAGAAGTGAAATATCACATTGAGAAAGAAGAAATGAATCCGACCATTTCTTGTAATGCATTGTCTGGAATTAGCACTCCTTAAACTATCAAGATAGAAGGACATATCAAGAAGAAAAATGTTCAAGAATTGAAAGATCACATCAAGCATGAAGAAATGAATCTAACCATATCTTGTAATGCATTGGAAGAAATTACCACTCCTCAAACTCTCAAGATAGAAGGACATATCAAGAAGAAAAAGATTCAAGTAGTGAAATATCACATCGAGCATCAGCAACAAGTTCTCCAACTTTTAAAGGATAATGCCACTTTGGTTCAGAATCGAATGAAACAACAGGCAGGTCAACATCGTAGTGAAAGAAGTTTTGATGTAGGTGATTGGGTATTTTTATGGCTACATCTCAAGCAAGAAATTTATGAGAAGGAAATGTTAACAATACTACATGCACTTTAGAAATGGTGACCTTACCTAATGGGAAGACACTTCAAGGTAAAAATGGATCATGATAGTCTTAAATACTTTTTAGAACAAAGATTATCTTTATAAGAACAAAAAAAATGGGTCACAAATATGTTGGGTTATTACTTTGAAATCATCTACAAAAAAGGGAAGAAAAATGTTGTTGCATATGCACTCTCAAGAAAGGATGAGGATGTGGAAGTAGTGTTTTGTGTTATTTCTATTATCCAACCATATTAGATAAACGAAGCAAGGGATGAATGAAATAAGGATGAATAAGTGTGGCCACTCATTCAAAAGTTGCAAAAGATCCCAGTTCAAACAATATTGCTAGAACTTAATGAAGAAGGAAAAATCATATTGGAACCTGGAGCAGTCACAGAAACAAGAACCCGACAGCTTCAAAATCGATCAACTTCAGAGTATCTCATCAAGTGGAGGAATTTACCTGCTAAAGATTCCACATGGGAGGACAAGAATTTTATACAGAAGCATAAAGAACTACTCAAGCGTTGAGGACAACACTTTTTGAAGGAGAGGGGCATGTTAGGTCCCTATACTACTAGTGTAACCCCTTACTATTATTAGTTCAACCCGCTTATTATGTTTTTGTGCCCATGTAGTCCCCATATTATTATTATTGTGCCCCATAGAAGCCCACTATTGTCATTATTGTGCCTTTACATTATTATTGTTATGTCGACTCTGATTATATTATGACCCCTTTGACTCCTATATATAGAAAGGAGGTCTTGTCATTTGTATCATCAAAGAATTTTTCATTTGTGTAATGTAAAAGAGGTTACCCCCTCGAAGGGGTTTATTTCTAAGGCGTTTATCTATCTTTTTGTGAGCTAGTTTCATAACAGAGATGAAGGTGATGGTGGTGATTGTTTTGAGTTTCAAGGAAGATGGGAGAAAAGGATTCTTGTGATTCCATATTCATAATAGACGTTGAAGATTAGGTTAGTTTTGATATAATACCTTTCACTACCCAAGAATAACCCAAGGGGGTGGGATGGTGTGTTATAGGAATGATCAACTTTCAGGATTAGAGATTTTTGTCACTTAGTATGGATGGAATGTAAACCTTCATGGGCTAGTCCAATGGTTTTTTTTTTGTCACATAAACAATAAATTGTTTAAGGGAGATGTTCAAAGAGAATATGTCCTTTAATATTAGGGCAATAATATTTTTGATGATCATGTATACGGAGTTACAAATAGAGGTGGGTCTAAATAGAAGAAAAGAGTCTGTGTTGTCAACTTTGAGAATCAACATAATAAAAGTGGAGTTCAAAGGATCAAGGATTTGAATCGAGGTCCTAGAGTACTCGATAACCAATAAAAGTTCATCTCCAATAAAGTTCAAAAAATGAGAATAGAATTCCATAGGGAGCTCATCTAACCCTGGACTTTTATATTTTTAGAAACTCTAAAGGACTCTTTCTAGCTCTAGTCTGGTGACTTCTACAATAATGATTTCATTTCCTCTTCATCAATGAACCTAGGGAATAAAATTTCCACACCAAGGATTTGTTTGATAGTCTCTATCTTCTTGGTGTAAAATAGATTTGAAATATGAGTAGCCCTTTGCAACAATATCTAAGAAGGGAGTGGCTAAAGTTCCATCAACTCCTTATTGCGCAAAGTGTTGTGATTGATGAAAACAATACGTCATTGATGTCAAAGGGGATGTCTAAGGAAATAGTAGCATCACTCATGATTCCTAAAGGAAACATTAGGACTCTCTCTAAAGAAATATGACAGTTGGATCTGTTACATGTTCTTATTAAGAGAAGTTAAATGTTCTTGAATTTCTTCGATTTTTTGATGTAGTTAAAATGCCCTAATGATCCTATAAGAATTTTTTTTTGCATAGAGCTCGTCGATACCTTTCTAAGGGTATATCCTACATTGAAAAAATCCTCCCAGATGAGAAGTTATGTCCATTTGAATTTGAATATTAAGCGAATGACCTAAATTATATTGCAAGACCCCTAACACCAAATTTGTTAAGAAGTGCACATATTTTGAGCAAACCCATGGTTCAACATTTTGATCAATGGTGGATATTTGACAAACCTTAATGATAGTTAACACTATTAAAAGTGACACAACTCTCATAGATAAGACATATCACAAAATTAAATGATTGATTGGTAGATGTGGTCTAGAGTTGCATGATGTTGAACCTCACCTATTGGCCCAACCAAGACATGACACATGGTCGAATCTCATATGATGATGACATGGACCCTTTGGATGAGTAATACTTGGCTTATTCACAATTCAGTGGCATAGTTAGCATGACACATCAGTAGATGGCATCATTGCAATGATGTGGCATCACCTAGAGTTTCCATGTGGTAGGGTGATTAGCATATATTGTTTGGTGGAAAGTCTGAAAATAAGTAACACTTGGCACCCCTCAAAAGCTACCACATGACATGATAATGTCATTTTGATGTAATCATGTGAATGAAGAGTGACCCTCAGACCACATGGGGCGGTCACATGGTCATATGGGGTCAATATCAAAAGGTGCAAACATTGGTTCAATTCTTGGTCACATGGAACATTGATAAGTGTCACATGATGAGCCTTATCCATTTCCAATGGGTAAAATTTGGGCTTATAAGACTAAAACAACATGGCCTGTGGTTTACTTATCCTAACCCTTGGGACCCCTTGGGTTGTATAAATATAAGGGGTCATCCATCGATCAAACATACACAGACATTAAAACAAGGGGATAAACAAATTTATTTCATGGATATGCAAGAATTTGATATTGTTCTAAGAGTATTTTTGTGAAATAGTTCCATTTTCTTATGGTTTTTGTGTTTTGATTCATATGTTGAAAAGTGAGGTCGCAAGTCCAACAAATCTAGCGAAGGTATTATTGTTAGTGGCGGCAATACTCCTTAGAGGTCATTGACAGAACTTATAAATGTGATGTTGGGTTAAGCCATGGGGGGGGGTGGGGGAAAAGCCATGGCATATTATTATATATATATTATATATATATTTATATATATATATATAATATAAATTATATATATATATATGATATATATATATATATATATATATATATATATATATATATATATATATATAGTATATATTATATATATATAGATATAGATATAGATTAAGATATAGAATAAATATAGATATAGAATATATAGATTTTATAAAAATATATAATATATATGTATATATACATATACATATATATACATATATATTGGGCATGGAATCCATGTTTTGAGGCTCAAAGCCCAAGTTTTGACCCAATAGTGTTGTAAAGACTCAAGAATTGCGGGCGCAGAGCACGAAATGTATGATAGAGTCATAGGGTTGTCCACCCTAGTTTTGTAATGTAAGGTCAACCTACCCATGGTCCGCAGACCATGGGATTGTATAAATAGAGCAAGGTTGTAAGTGTAAAAAAAGAGAAACAAGAAGGAAGCGAGAAGAATAGAGTCTAAGTGACTAAGTGTGTCTTTGAGTCATAGGGTAGGAGAAGGTTCTGCAGTTGAGTGCACAGAGACCTAGTAATCTGTAGCTGAGTGCGCGGACCCCTGCAACTGAGTGTGCAGGGCGGAGTCGAGTCTGTAACCGAAGAAGAATATAATAAAGAGAAGTTTTATCACAATTCTGTACATCTGTTCTTGGGTTAATGCATGCTTGTTATAAATTGCAAATACACTATTTATTTATTACGCACAGTTGTATGACTTATTTAATCTGCTAAATATAACTTAAACGCATACAAATAGGCTAAGTTAATCAACTAATAGTGGAATACTAGTAAGGACCTGGGTAATAACAACGTTCGGCCCCTGAAAAGGGTTGTGCGAAGGCAACATCTCAGGCTGCAAGGTAAGGGAAAGTGCGTGTAGCGACATGTGCGCAGGGTCGAACCATAGACCACTTGAATTCATCAGATATCTCTAGGGTGCAGAAACCTGGTTCTAGCACCCTCCCATACTACTTCGGATGAGAACTTAGTCCACGCTTCGTGGACTATTGCCAAAAGTGACAGTAGTACCGGGATTTGTTTGGTTAATTAACTTTGAACTTGGGTCAGGCCCCTATAAGCTAAAAAGTGGTTCCATTGCCAGGACTGAGATCTGCATAAGAGATGTCTAATGTCGTGTCACTAGAATCTGACAAAGAAAGAAATTGAAGGGTGGTTGGAAAGAAAGATTCACGAGTTCACGACGCAGGAAAATAGGAATCTGTGAGTATCAAAGGAACAGTGGTTAGAGCGCTACTTATATACGGAAATCCATGAAAGTTTCTTTGCATCCTTCCCCTTTGAGTTGTACTAGTGGATCGCGGAGCTAACAGACAGTCAAGGAACGTGTAGGCTCGACAAACCTATTGTGTGGACTCCAAAGTTGGTGCACATACTAGAAGCATCAAGAGATAAGATTGCGTGCATTGTGGACCATTGGCTTGATCGAATTATAGGAGGGTTTATCACCAAATTCGCGGTAGACACATCAGTCAGCTACAGCAAGGCAGAACGACACTTCCTCAAAGGACCGCGAGGTAAGTACATTAAATCTTTGAACACTTGGATTAAAATTATATTGTGTGAAAAGCGGGTTATGCGAATAAATTAACGTGTTGGGGCTACACGAAGTGGGAGGATCTACAAAAATGAAAGTAGTGAAGAATTAGAGACTAGTCCCTTGATTTCACCTCTGTGAGAAAGCAAGGAAGAGCTCGCGAAAGTTTCACCAAGAAGTGAAATCAGTCTGATAAGGTGGAAAATCCTACGCATACTGCCCCCACCTACACTGCCACCAGTAGTACCATCTCCACACCCATCTTCGCCCACACCATCTTCGCCATCACCACAGTTAAATATGGCGAGCACAATAAAGTTGTCGGTATTCAAAGGAGTAGGGAATGAAGATCCGAACCAATTTTGGTTCATAGTAAAGGCTGTATGGGAAGCGCAAGGAGTCACGGATGATAATATCAAGAAGGAAACACTAGTTAGTGCCTTGCAAGTTGCGCATTGACATGGTGCATTAAGCATTCCAATGACAATCCAAACACAGGGATCGTAGATATCCAAGTTGCGCTAAATAGGGAATTTAGCAAATCAAAATCAGAGACACACCCGATTATCGGGCTTAAGGAAATCATGATGCTTCCAGGTGAGATCCCCTGGGAGCTAGATTAGAGACTAAAGTGTATGATTCGTGAAGCCAAAATGACCTTGACGGATGGGAAACACCACGCATGGTTTGTAGCATCGCTAACACCGCATCTAAGGAACGCGTTGTCACAACAGAAGCTGTCAACTCAGGATGAGGCTTTGGAGACTACAATGAGATTGCACGAGACCCCGATACAAGATCCTAATTTAGGAGTCCAACAATTGAAAAACTTGTGTCTTGAGATGCAGAGCTTGAAACAAGACATAACAGCTCGCCCAGAAGCACGCGAGGAGGTATGGTGCATAAACTGCAAAGGCTAGGGACATGACAAGGACCATTGTCCAATCTTCATGAACTACCTAGCAAGAGGAGGGCCAATGACATTGAAACCAAAGGCACAAGCAAGACCAAGAGTGGCGCCTGCATTATGGTGTACAATTTTTCAGATAGGAGGGAAGCATGCTATAGATAACTATCATCTATTACAGAAGTATATGTAGATGTCCCAATAGTTATTCTGTAAATTCTGCAGGTCAGTAGAGCATGATGTGTGTACCTATAGAAGTTATAAACTGATGATGGATCAGACTCCTACCTATAGAGTT
This sequence comes from Pinus taeda, assembly GCA_000404065.3. Taxonomy (NCBI): domain Eukaryota; kingdom Viridiplantae; phylum Streptophyta; class Pinopsida; order Pinales; family Pinaceae; genus Pinus; species Pinus taeda. The sequence goes on along the minus strand of APFE030919179.1, from coordinate 31,704 downwards.
CAAACCGAAACGCAAGCCCATGATCAAAATGCAAGGATGGTGCGCATCGAGTTTCAGGGGCACGGATGAGGTCAAGGTGGAATGGGACTAGGAAGGGGTCGTGGAATGATGATCTAGTACAATTACAGAGGGCCATGGAATTATGCCCGTGATTGTACAAATTCGACGAGAGCATCATGTTTATATTGTACCCAGTTTGATCATGAGACAGATGTTGGGCATGGAATCCCCCCACAACATGTTTTGGGGCTCAAAGCCCAAGTTTTGAGTGATATTCTTGTAAATCTCCGTGAATTGCGGGTGCGAAATGTATGTTAGAGTCATAGGGCTATCCACCCTAAGTTTGAAAGCAATGTCGGCCTACCCATGGTCTGCAGACCATGGGATTGTATAAATAGAGCAAGGCTCTAAGTTGTAAAGACATCATCATGAGGATAGGATCTAATAGATAGAATGAGATAACAAAGCATAGAAGAAGAGTCTAAGTGTGTCTTGGGTCGTAGTAATATAAAGAGGCCCTACAGCTGAGTGCGCAGACCCCTGCAGCTGAGTGCGTAGGGTAGAGTTGAGTCTGTAACTGGAGAAGAGATTAATAATGAAGGGTTTTGTTACCAATTTTGTGCATCTATTCTGAGTTATTACATGTTTGATATCATTTGCAATTATATTTTTTTTTACTGTGTGCACTTGTATGAATGGTGAATATTGTTAAGTATAATTGACAACATACAGATAAGCTAAGTTAATTAACTAATAATGGGTTACTAGTAAGGACTTGGGTAATAACACTGTTCGACCCCCGAGTAGGCTTCGCGAAGGTAGTATCTCAAGCTGCAAGGTACAGGAAAGTGCGCGTAGCAACGTGCCCAACCACGGACCACTTGAAAACCATCAAACATCTCCAGGGTGCGGAAACCTGATTCTAGCACCCTCCCATACTACTTTGAGTGAGACCTTAGTCCACGCTCCGCAGAATATTGCCGAAAGGGCCAGTAGTACCGAGATTTAGTTATAAGAAGAGCTTCGGCGTAAATCACATGAAAGAGACCTTTGTCGATGCGTTTCGAACCAACTAGTGTGGTTCATCGTCAGGACAAGAACCTGGGTCAGGCCCCAACAAGCCAAAAAATGGTTCCGTTGCCAGGACCAAGATCTGCATAAGGTATTTCTGATGTCATGTCACTGGAATCCAATAAAGAAAGAAATTGAAGGGTGGTTGGACAGAAAGATTCACGAGTTCGCGGCATAGGAAAATCAGAATTTGTGGGTATCAAATGAAAAATGGTCAGAGTGCTACTTATATACGGAAATACATGAAATTTTCTTTGCATCCTTCCCCTCTGAGTTGTATGAGTGGATTGCGAAGCTAGCAGACAGTCAAGGAAGGTGTAGGCTCGACAAACCAATTGTGTGGACTCAAGAATTGGTGCACAGACTAGAAGCATCAGAAGATAAGTTCACGTGCATTGTGGACCATTGGCTCGATTGAATTATAGGAGGGTTTATCACCGAGTTCGCGTAGATATGACCGTCAGCTACAATGAGGCGGAACGACGCTTCCTCAAGGGACCGCGAGGTAAGTACATTAAACCGTTGAACACTTGGATTAAAATTCTATTGTGTGAAAAAAAGGTTATGCGAATAAATTGATGTTTGGGGTTACGTGAAGTGGGAGGATCTATAGAAACAAAGGTAGTGAAGAGATAGAAAATAGCCCCTTGATTTTGCCACGGTGGGAAAGTGAGGAAGAGCTCGTGAAAGTTTCTATGGGAAGCGCGATAAGTCTAATAAGGCAGTGAATTCCACGCATACCACCCCCACCTACACTGCCACTGGTTGCACCATTGTCACCCCCATCTCTGCCCACACCACCTTCGCCACCACCATAGTTCAATATGGCGAGTGTGATAAAATTGTCGGTATTCAGAGGAGTAGGGAACGAAGATCTGGACCAATTTTGGTTCGTAGTAAAGGTTGTATGGGAAGCACAAGGAGTCGTGGATGAAAATGTAAAGAAGGCAACGCTGGTAAGCGCGTTTGGAGATCATGCACTAACATGGTACATTAAGAATTCTAATGACCATCAAAATGCAGGATCACAGATATCCAGGTCGTGCTGAACAGGGAATTTAGCAGGCCAAAATCGAAGACACAATTGATTACCGGGTTTAAGGAAATCGCGATGCTTCCAAGTGAGACGCCATGGGATCTGGATGAAAGACTGAAGAGTATGATTTGCGAAGTCAACATGACCTTGACAGATGGACAGCATCGTGCATGGTTTGTAGCATCATTAACGTCGCATTTAAGGACAGCACTTTCACAGCAAAATTTATCCACCCAAGCCAAAGCTTTGGAGATTTCAATGAAACTGCACAAGATCCTGGCCTAGGAGTCCAACAAATCAATGCGCAACTACAAAATTTTTATCTGGAAATGCAGAGTTTGAAACAGGACAAGACAACTCGCCCAAAAGCGTGCGAAGAGTTATGGTGCAAAAAGTGTAAAGGTCAGGGGCATGAGAAGGACCACTGTCCAGTCTTCACGAACTATTTGGCAGGAGAAGGGTCGATTCCATTAAGACCAAAGGCACAAGTAGGACCAAGTGCGCGCCTGCATTATGGTGCGCAATTTGTAAGATAGGAGGAAAACATGGTATAGATAATTGTCACCTATTACAGAAGTATACACAGACATCCCAGCAATTGTTCTATAATTTCTGCAGGTCGGTAGGCCATGATGAGCGCACTTGCAAAAGTTACGAGCTAATGATGGATCGAACCCTTGCCTACAGAGTACATACTAAAGCACGAGCCCTCGATCCAAATGCAGGGATGGCACGTGCTAGATTTCAGGGGCACGAATGAGGTCGAGGTGGAATGGGGCCAGGAAGGGGTCACGGACAGCTGATTTGTTACAATTATGGAGGGTCAGGGCATTATGCCTGCGATTGCACAAATCCAACAAGAGCATCATGTTTATATTGTACTCAGTTTGATCATGAGACAGAGGGTTTCCCTACACTGATAGTAAGGTTGCGCGATAAAGGAGTACTCCAACATCCCCCGACTTAGAACCTGCAAATGATGAGGTCTGAGCTACACAAAGAGGACCTGAATGTAAACATCATGCTGCGAAGCGGTATCACGAAAGGAGATGAAAAAGGTAAGAAACCTGAAGAAATTTTGTGGGTTCGTAGGGCTCCTACAAAGGAACTTGAATTTGATCTAGAGCATGCAAAGGAGACATTCATGGAAGCTAAGAAGAGCTTCATGGAGGCCTCCACTTCAGGTAGTAATGATCAACTAGAACCAGAGATAGATCCTTCAATTCTCACTACCTTTATGGAGACATGTATGAAGTTGTTATACAACAACAAGGTTGTGAAAGGACTGCAGGAGATGATCACTAGGTGCCCTTGGTCAGGAGAACCGTGCGTAGTCTGCAAGCTTGGGAAACATACATCGCGAACGCGAAGGGAAATGAGATTGACTGTGCAAATCAGAGAGTATGAAATGGATCAAGTGATTCTAGATCTAGGATCGGACACAAATACACTGCCAAAATAGACATGGGAACGCATGGACAGGCCACATGTTGCAATAGTCTCTTATTCAATTACAAATGGTGAACCAGTAGAAGATCCTACCTATGGGAAGATTGCAGGGAATAACAATAGACATCGAAGGTGCGAGTGCGCTTGCAAATTTTGAAGTGATAGAGATTGTCAATGACAGCAATCCCTATCCCACGCTACTGGGAATAGATTGGGCCACTGATATGAATGAAGTGATAAATCTAAAGAAGTGCAAAATGATTTTTGAGAAAAAGTCACTACGCATAGTGGTACCACTAGACGCTGCAGACGGATCGCGCTACACAGAGCCAGTGCATGATGATGAGAGTGACAATGAGCTCGACTGTATCTACAAGATAACCATGCGAGAGCAGGATTGGGTGAATCCAACAGCAAATGGTAGGATTTCGTGGGAGCGCAAAAGCTCCTGCACTTCGGACTCAGACGAAGAAATAGAACAATGGCAGAATCAGTTACACGAGGTAACCACGCTCAATTGCATCATGATGGTAAGATCACTATGCTTTCAGATTTCGAGGTGATAGAGATTTTTGATGATAACAATCCCTATCCCATGCTACTGGGAATACATTGGGCCACTGATATGAACAGAGTGATAAATCTGAAGAAGTGGAAAATGATTTTTGAGAAAAAGTCACTACGTGTAGTGGTACCTTTAGACCCTGTGGAAGGATCGCGCTACACAGAGCCAGTGCAAAACAATGAGAGTGACGATGAGCTAGACTGTATCTACAAGATAACTTCTTGAGAGAAGGATTGGGTTAATCCAACAGCAAATGATAGAATTTTGTGGGAGCATGAAAGCTCCTGCACTTCGGATTAAGACAAAGAAACATAACGATGGCAGAACCGGTTACACAAGGTAACCACGCTCAATTGCAACATGATGGTAATATCGTTGCACTGCATGACAACAGAGGTGAGAGATCTACCTATGTATGATGGGTTGACAGTGGTGGATGAATTCCTGAACAAATTTGAAAGAGAGGTGTCGGAACAGTAGCGTTTTGACGCTCTGAAATGGGCACTATGCGCTACGCCCACAAGGTGGTGGGGTATGCATCAGAGAAGCTTTGAGGATTGGTGCAGATGAAGAAGGATGATGCGCCTATGATTTGGGAAACCGTAGATGCATCTAGCAGACAAGTATGACAGATGGGATGATCCACATACACACCTCGCGAAATGGACCAAGGTCTATAGGGAAGAACCACAGCCTGAATGGGTGCATTTGTTCTGTCATACCCTGGATGTCATGACCATGAATCGGTATACTGAAATGGAGCTCTGCCATGGTACTAGCGAATGGGATATCTTGTGTGAGGGATTTCTGTTAATTTTTATGTTTGAATATCGTTCGTGGGATATTTTTGATGATGCGCTACAAGCAATAAAAGTAGTTATCTTCAAAATACCCCAGGAGCCAATGGAAGTACTTCAGTTGGAATGGGCGACACAGCTGAGCTACACGCTGGAGTGTTACAATGTAAATGTTGAGGAGGATGATCAGGACCCACGAAATATTAAAATTCTAGAAACATAAGGTTGTCGTGAGGTTCAAGAACCATTGATTGAGGATCTCAACATCACCGCACCACTAAAAATGAAGCAGGTAAACATTGGAACAAAGGCGGAACCAAAGTATGCAACGCTTGGAGACTACTGGGATGATGCCACAGTGGATAAGGTCAATGAGTTACACCGCGAATATTAAGACTTATTCCCGACCAAAATTACGGATTTAAAAGGGATCGTTGGCGACTTAGGGATGATGAAGATCACCCTAAAACCTGATGCAAAGTCGGTTAAGCAGAGACCTTGCCGCTTGAATATGAAATAAGCAAAAGTTCCGCGTAGAATTAGACAAAATGCTTGTAGCCGAAATTATTGAGCCAATGGAAGAATCCAACTGGGTGAGTCTTATGGTAGTACAGGAGAAAAAGCAGAAGGGTGAAATAAGAATGTGCATGGACCTCAGGAAGCTGAACGATGCTTATGTACACGACCCATTCCCGACACCATTCACAAACGAAGTATTGGAAAATGTCAGCAGACAAGAAGCATACTCGTTCATGCATGGGTTCTTGGGGTACCACTAGATTAAGATCGCACCGGAAGACAGGAGCAAAAATACCTTCGCAATGGAATGGGGCTACTTTCAATACACCGTTATACTATTTGGATTGAAGAACGCACCAGCCATCTTTTCGCACATCGTTGTTGTCGCGTTCAAAGAATACATCCACACATTCTTGGAGGTTTATCTGGATGATTGGACTGTCTTCAAATTAGTTAAGCACCATGTAGCAAGCTTACGCTTGATGCTAGATACTAGTTGATGACACCAGATTGCGTTGAACCTTAAGAAGTGCACATTCCTTGTTCCCTTTGGAAACTTGTTGGGACATGTGGTCTGCAAGCAAGGACTGATGGCAGACCCTGCGAAGATTGTTGTTATTCAAATTTGGAACCACTGCGAAGCGTTAAATAGTTGTACACTACCTTGGGACACACCAAGTACTACAGAAAGTTTATCAAAAGTTATGCCCAAATCACCGCGCCGACGGAAAAACTATTAAAAAAGGATGTTACATTTTGCTGGAATGACTATTGCATGAAAAGTTTGGATGTCCTGAAGGGTAAATTGGCCTCTGCTCCAATCCTGGTCTTCCCAATATGGGATGTGGAGTTTCATGTCCATGTTGATGCATCCTGTATCGTGCTACGAGTAGTGCTCACACAGGAGGGTGGGGAAGGCTTCGATCACCCTATCGCGTTTGCAAGTCAGAGGTTGTCCAAAGCAAAGAAGAATTATTCCAACACCGAGCGCGAGGGGTTGGCGATGGTGTGCACACTCCAAAAATACACACATTATTTACTCAAAGGAAATTTCAAGATGTATACTGACCATTCCGCGCTGAAATACCTGGTCAATAAGCTTGTGTTGGGGGGTCGCATATGCATATCGCTCTTATTGTTCTAGGAATATGATTTTGAGGTCATAGTAAAGCCAAGACACCTAAACACATGACCGAATCATTTATCACGCATTGAGACAGGTGAGGAACCCACTAATCTGGAGGAAGGATTACCTGATGCACAGCTCTTTGCAGTGCACGTCGTGGACGAGCACTTCTAAGATATAATCCATTTTATGACAACAGGGACTGCACCAAAGGAATACTTCATCCAATAGAAGAAATAATTGGTGGTGCGCACAACGGATTTTTCTGTGATTGTGGGACACTTATACAAAATGGGAAATGATGAGATATTGCAAAGATACATACCTGAATTCGAAAGAAGTCAGATCCTCAAGGAATCACATGGGGGTGCTACAGGAGGACACTATGCAGGACGAGGAACTGCACAAAATATTCTCCGCATAGGGTTGTGGTGGCCAACCTTGCACCAGGATTCGAAACCACACTGTAAGGCCTGGATATATGTCAAAGGAATAGAAAACCATCGAAGAGGGACGAAATGCCATTAAATCCAAAAATGACACTGCAACCGTTCAAAAAATGGGCAATCGACTTTGTGGGACCAATCAAACCTCAGGGAAAGACAGGTGTGCACTACATCATCGCCGCAATAGAGTATCTGACACGATGGGCGGAAGCGCGGCTGGTCAAAGACTACACGGCCGCTACAGCTACGAAGTTTTTGTTCGAAAACGTGTTAACCCACTTAGGCTGTCTGAAAATCTTAATGAGTGATTGCGGAACACATTTCCTAAATGAAACTATCAGCGCACTCACAGAAGAATTCCAAGTGTATCATCAAAAAAGTACATCGTACCACCCACAAGCCAATGGGACTGTAGAAGCCTTCAACAAAATACTAGAGACTGCACAAACCAAAGTGTGCAATGCGTAGCGAACCAATTGGGACCTGCACGTACCTATCGTGCTATGGGCTTACAAGACAACATGGAAGAAGTTGACGGGACAAACACCCTTCCGGTTAGTTTATGGTGTGGAAGCTATCATTCCGATGGAATATATCGTAGCTAGTCTGCGAATAGCAGCGCTCATAGGTATGACAAACCACGAAGCTCTAGAGGAAAGGCTTGTGCAATTGGAAGAACTTGAGGAAGAATGGTTTTGGGTTGGATTTCATCAGCAGGTACAAAAGCAGCGTGAAAAATCCTAGCACGACTGCCATATCAAGTTGCACACCTTTAAGGTAAATGACTTAATTTTGTTGTATGACAGTAAGTTTGAAAATTTTCCGAGAAAATTCAAAATGCATTGGTTGGGACCATACATGGTTAAGGAGGTCACAGATGGAGGCATGATCCAACTAGTCAAACTAAATGGGGAACCCTTCCGAGGAAAAGTAAATGGCAGCCACTTGAAGCCCTACACGAGTGGGCCAACTATCTGACTAGCCAGTCGAAGCACAGTCTTCACGACCCGAGAAGCCGGAAAAGGGCGTGGGACTATAAACATACACAACAAATGTTGGTACAAATGTAAGGAAACAATTCAGACACAGAGGTCTCAAGACAGAGGATGCAGCAGGTTCAACAAGTAGTAGCTTAGTGCACTATGAACATCAGTACTGTTCGAGAACTGTTGGAGGGACTCCGCGCCAAGATCGCCACGCCAATAGAGTGACTCGAGGGTGAGTCACGATGTTTTTTTTGGGGGACTGTTGGGCGTGGAATCCTCCCAAAACATGTTTTGGGGCTCAAAGCCCAAGTTTTGAGTGATATTATTGTAAAGCTCCATGGACTGTAAGTGCGAAATGTATGTTAGAGTCATAGGGATATCCACCCGAAGTATGAATGTAATGTTGGCCTACCCATGGTCTGCAAACCATGGGATTGTATAAATAGAGAGAGGCTCTCAGTTGTAAAGACATCATCATGACGATAGGATCTAATGGATAGAATGAGATAACAAATCATAAAAGAAGAGTCTACGTGTGTCTTGGGTCGTAGTAGTAGAAAGAGGCTCTGCAACTGAGTATGCAGAGGCCTAGTAGAGTCTGCAGCTAAGTGCGCGGACCCTTGCAGCTAAGTGCGTAGGGTAGAGTTAAGTCTGTAACCGGAGAAGAGATTAATAAATAAGGGTTTTGTTACCAATTTTGTGCATCTACTCTGAGTTATTACATGTTTGATATCATTTGCAATTATACTGTTTATTTACTATGTGCACTTGTATGAATGGTGAATATTGTTAAGTATAATTGAAAGCATACAGATAAGCTAAGTTAATCAACTAATAATGGGTTACTAGTAAGGACTTGGGTAATAACATTGTTTGGCCCCCAAGTAGGGCTGCGCGGAGATAGTATCTCAAGCTCTAAGGTACAAGAAAGTGCATGTAGCAACGTGTGCAACCGCAGACCACTTGAAAACAATTAGACATCTCCAAGGTGCAGAAACCTAGTTCTAGCACCCTCCCATACTACATCAGGTGAGACCCCAGTTCGCGCTTCACGAGATGTTGCCAAAAGGGCCACTAGTACGAGGATTTTTTTTGGCTAAATCACCTTTAAAATTGGGTCAGGCCCCAACAAGCCAACAACAGAGGACTGCCCCAGACTGATAGCAAGGTTGCATGATAAAGGAACACTCCAACCTCCCCCAACTCAGAACCTGCAAATGATAAGGTCTGAGCCACGTGAGGAGGACCTGAATGTAAACATTGTGCTCCGAAGCAGTATCACAATAGGAGATGACAAGGGCAAGTAGCCCAAAGAGAGTGCTTGGGTTCATAAGGCTCCAACAAAGGAGCCAAAGTTCTATTTGGAGCGTGTGAAGGAGACATTCATGGAAGCTAAGAAGAGCTTCACGAAGGCCTCCACTTCAGGTAGTAAAGACAAACTAGACCCAGAGATGGACCCATCAATGCTCACTACCTTTCTGGAGACATGCATGAAGCTTTTGTGTGACAGCAAAGCCGTGAAAGGGCTACAAGAACTCATCACTAGATGTACGGGACTCAGAGAACCGTGCGTAGTCTGGAAGCTCAGAAAGCACACTACGCGAACCAGAAGGGAGATGAGATTTACTGCGCAAATCGGGGAATATGAAATGGATCAAGTGATTTTGGATCTAGGATCGGATGCGAACGTTCTACCAAAGAAGACATGGGAGCACACAGGCAGGCCCGCATTGCAATGGTCTCCTATTCAACTGAGAGTGGTGAACCAACAAAAGATCCTACCAATGGGAAGATTGCGAGGAATAATGGTAGATATCAAAGGTGCGAGCGCACTTGCAGATTTCGAAGTGATAAAGATTGTTGATGACAGTAATCCTTATCCCGGGCTACTAGGAATAGATCGGGCCACTGACATGAATGGAGTGATAAATTTGAAGAAGTGCAAAATGATTTTTGAGAAAAAATTCACTGTGCACAGTGATACCCTTAGACCCTGCAGAAGGATCGCGCTACACAGAGTCGGTGTGCGACTGCAACATCAATGATGATCTACTATATTTACAAAATAACTGCTCTGGAGCAGGATTGGGTGAATCCTACAATGGATGGTAGGATTTCATAGGAGCACGAAAGCGCCTACACATCAGATTCGGATGAGGAAATAGAATGATGGTAGAATCGGTTGCATGAGGTAACCACACTCAATTGCAACATGATGATAAAGTCACTACGATGTGTAGAAACAGAGGCAATAGATAAACCTATGTATGACAGACTAACCGCAGTAGATGATTTCCTGAACAAATTTGAAAGAGAAGTACCAGAACAACAGTGTTTTGACACTACGAAATGGGAACTGTGCACTATGCCCATAAGGTGGTGGGGTACGCACCAACATAATTTTGAGGACTGGCGAGAATGCAAAAGGATGATGCTCATATGGTTTGGAAAGCCTCAAATATGGATGAAAGCCGGACATGGTGGACGAGGCAGCCTGCACGCCCACCTCTCCATATGGGTACAAGCATATGGTACGCAACCTACACGAACGCACACCATCCTTGCGATAGGAAACAGAACCAAAAACTAGGAGTGGGAAAGACAAGGGCGCGAATGATGAAGTATGATAAGACCAAGCATGCCAAAGATCCTTTGCGTGGAAGCCTTTGACAAAGTGAGCGAAGTACTGAACGCATTCCACCATGCGAGACACACTGACTGGGACCTGCACATACCAACGGTTCTATGGGCTTTTAGGACCATGTGCAAAGCCTTGACTGTGTGAGTACTTCTAAAGCCGAAGTATGAAGTAGAGGCTGTAATCCCTATGGAGCGTGCAAAGCCTATTCTACACAGAGTAGCACCCATAAATATGATGGTTCGCGAAGCCCGAAAAGAGGGAATCACACAACCGCAAGAAACAAAACACATTGGACTTGACGAAGAAATCCAACGGGGAAACTTTAGACTCCGCCAACTTGAAAAATAAAGGGTACAATTAACGAAGTAAAGCACGTTGATGGATGTGGAGGTCAAGAAGCAGGAGGACGAGATAATGGAAGTGTTTCTCATCAAAGAACCTAGGATGTCTCGACAAGGTTTGTACTATCATACTAACAAGTTTGAGAACTATCGTCGTGAATTGGTTAGTCTGCTACCTTGGCTGGGACTGCATATCCTCAAGCGCAGTGACCAGGGTACTGCATTGCAAGTAGTGCAGTGCGTGATGTCGACCACAACAACGGAAGGTGGGGATTCTCTATGAGCCATGGTGGAGGACAAGATGGATCCCCACACAAGTGGTGCAACCACCTGACTAGCCCCGGGAAGGATAGTCTTAGCACTCCAGGCAGCTGAAAGGAAGCAGGACTATAAACTATTATTCCCGAGAGTTGCGCGATATTGGGGATGTGCGTAGAAGTAGAGCATCTCAAGGTCCGCACCCGTGCATGGGGGGCTGTGCTGCCACACGAACTAGCCAAAAAGTGACCATTTATGTCACTATTCATGTTGGGATGTGCAACTGACGAGCATTTAAGACGTGATTTATGGGCAAGATTTGGGAAAATCTGTCACCGAGAAAGAATTAATGGACTATAATTGGGGGGAACAATGAAATTTGAATTAAAAAGGTGCTATAAAACACAAAGGGTTGGCGAGCAAACAACACTTGGTCATTTTAGAATTCAATGATTGAGCAGATCCCTCAGCATTGTGAGCCGAGCATTGATTGAGCCCCTGAATTCGCGAGTGCTAGATTATTGTCCAGACACAATGACAACTACTAAGGATGGTTTGGGAATAGAAGAGGTGACCACCAAAGAGGCCGCACAGGCACTAACATTCCAAAATGCAACGAGGTTGTGGAAGAAATTCCAAAATCACCGCGTACACCAAGGCCCATGAAGGAGAAACAAGCAATGGCCCTTGTACACGTGTCCCCGAGGAACCCGTTGCGCAGCAAACTATCGATGGCAGAGAAGGGGAAAGTTGTTATGATAGAAACAGATGAGGAAAAATAATATTTGTAGGCCCTTATCATCACAGAGGAAGAAGACGAAGGCATGGAGGAGGACATTCAACCTACAAACTCTGCAAAAAAGCTACCCGCGTATGTCCCTCCGCGAAAAGGGAAGACCAAAGTGCCAAAGGACCTGGACGAAACCAAGAGTTCACTCTAGACCCTGCTCCTCCTAGATAGCAATGCGTTTGAAGGCACGCACCTGGGCCGCATGCCAACCATGAAGTTTGAAGATTGGTACCTTGCTGACCGTGAGAAGTTCCCTCACCTGGAGACCGGGAACCTCATGAAGCAGAACACTGCAGGGGTGGTGACAATGTTAGAGCCACAGAAGTGGCTATGTGGTGTGGAAAAGGTCGGGTTGCTGAACTTACTATGGGTGCCGCATTTCCACAGTTCACCAATCACCATTTTCGTCATTAGGCAGCTGCTTTGCCTAGTGCATGATGGGTATCTATGGCTGGAGGAGCCTATCCCCATCACGACAGACCTAATTTACCACATTTCTTGGCTCCCCTACAAAGGCAAGGACCCCACGACCATAGCCAAAGGAAAGGGTAATGATTTGGCCCTGGCAGAGGCCATGAAGACGAAGTACAAGGTGGAGAAGAAAAAGAGGGGCTACGTTATCTCCAACATCAAGGACAAAGTGGTACGCATAGAAACCAAAATCCTGGCCAGCAAAGTTATGCGGAAGTGTCGTGCCGACGAGGTACCGGTGCCAGTGGTCACACTGGCTAAGCAGTGCACGGAAGGGGTCTAGTTTAACTGGTCCAAATTCCTATGCACAGAAGTTTTGAAAAATTGTCGCGAAGCCTAGGAGCAGGACAAAACCTTCCACTATGCATGGTTGTTACTATCCATAGTGCTCATAACAGGGGAACTACAGAGGATAGTCAATTCCCCAGCGTTGGCAAAGAATTACCAGAGGCCGCGAAGTACACTTCGCCCTGGGCCACAAAGGACACGGAAAGGATACGTGATAACAAGATCTTATAGGTGCTCATGGAGATGAACATCCATATGTGGATCAACCGGAAGCTGCATTTGTCACCCACGGTGTATAACAATCTGCAGAGTTTTGCAGATTTTAAGGCTGATATGCACAACATATTTATTAGGGCGCGCAAAGATCCGCTGAAGCAGTGGATGAAGCTACCTTTTATAGCCACTAATGACACCATTTTTATTGTCTTGGAGGCCTAGACCTGGGAATAGTGTGCCCCATATCTTCCGTAACTTGAGAAGGTGGTAGCACAGAATAAGGACGATGCCAAGTTGCGCATCACACAGTTTGCCAAGAAAAGACGGAAGGAAACAGCAGCAGCTGAAGAACAGGCAGTGCGGGAAGTGGCACAGATAGTCGCCTAATAGAAAAAGGCAGCAGAAGCAACAGCAGCAAGGGAGGCAGAGGAAGCAACTACGAAGGTGGACGAGGGCCAAGCAACTCCCTTGCAGGGGTAGGAGGTAGAGGAAGTAGAAATAGCAGAATGGAGCGTAGACCCAGGGACCTTGCCCATATGGTTGAAGCACCCACACATGACAGAATGAGCAGGGCCAAGGAAGAAGGTAAGGCCTCGAAATTGGCCATTGACCCAATCACCCTAACCGAGGGTGATCTGCATGACATTGGTGAAATGGTGTGCGATGTCACAAATGAGGCCCTTCAGGATTTCATGCAGGAACAACAGACTGTGTTGGGGGCCCTCAGGGCCCAATTGCAGGAATTACAGGTGCACCCCCCTCAGGCAGGGACCCTTTCAACCCACCTCGCAGTAGGATCCTCGGTAGTCGAGCAGATGCTGCGCGCACGAATGGCAAACACAATAGTGTTTTCAAAAGGGGCCCTAGTAGCTGCGAATGAGGCTGATAGATTTTTAGTGAGCATGATGAAAGGCCTTAGCCTTAATCTGGTTGCCTTTTCGTGTGAGACATTGCATCTTCTACAAGATGGGTTAATGGCATAACTGCGCACTAGGAGAATCGCGTGATCCAAGTCCTCAGCGAGCAAAAGATAAACATGGAACAACTCAGTTTGCAGCATGGTGAATTGGTGTTGCAAAATCAACAGTTGGTGCAGGTGGTAGACAACGCTTGCCGACGCGTCTCAGAGCTGGCCATCCCAGCAGATCTACAAGTAGAGGTGCGGATCCACAGGTTAGCTACAGGAATCCGTGAGGCCAGGGAAGAAACGACCAAGGTTCAACTGGAGTTGAATATTCAAATCATTGAGCTGTGGTTAAAGGCATAGCCATCCACTCCTCCAGAAGTCAGAGAACAACACGCTAGCACTATTATAGCGGGGTTGGAGGAAATTGGAGGTGTAGTGTGAGACTGCACCAACATGTTGGAGGAATCACTTGAGGTTCTCATGACTCTGCAAGAGGACCCCAACATCCAGCCCTTAGAAACAAAAGCACGAGAACTCCAGCAGAAATATGAAAATGTCCGAGGAGCTGTGAAAACAGTAGTCCTCACCCAGAGGCTTGCGAGGATGCAACAAACTAAGGCACTGAAGGAATAGGTGGATGTAGCACGCCACAAGGAGGCAGTTCTCAAAGCGCGCGTCCAGTCGTGGATCGACGAGGCCTTCACTATCATGACGAACATTGAAGGAAAGTTCGAGCACATACAGGGGATGCACACATTAATGCAAAGAAGCACCCTAGAATAAAAGGTTTCAGAATAGCGAATGCAGCATATTCAACAAGCAACAACTCAGTGCGCTACTAACCTCAACACAGTTTGAGAACAGTTGGAGGGACTTTGTGCCAAGATCATCGCGCTGACAGAGTGAATCAAGGGTGAGTCACAATGTTTGTGTTGGGGGCCTGTTGGGCATGGAATCCCCCCAAGGCATGTTTTGAGGCTCAAAGCCCAAGTTTTGACCCAATAGTGTTGTAAAGACTCTGTGAATTGTGAGCGCGGAGCGCGAAATGTATGATAGAGTCGCAGGGTTGTCTGCCCTAGTTTTTTAATGTAAGGTTGGACTACTCATGGTCCACGGACCATGGGATTGTATAAACAGAGTGAGGCTCTAAGTGCAAAAGAAGAGAAGCAAGAAGGAAGTGAAAAGTATAGATTCTAAGTGTGTCTTTCAGTCGTATGTAGAATTTTTGTAGAATTTTTCTACAAATCAGTCAACTCTGATACCATGTAGAAATTTACCACCTATAGATCAACCTGGTAATGCAATGTACTAAAGCAAAACACTTGATCTACTTCTACAAACAATTTAGCGGAAGCTTAATCAACCATGAACAACATCAATAAGAACACATATAACTGATAAGAAGGAATCAATCAAACATAACACAGAAGAATTTACTCGGGAAAGCACCTGCGTAAAACCCCATCTCTGTATTATCATACAAGTGGAAATATAGTCTGGATTACACAAAGCCTTAGCTCGGAAGCTATCCAGCTCTCAGTACAATCCCTCTGCAGCTCATAGATAGTCAAAGGCTTCTCACAAACCTTCTTCTCTGCCCTCCAAGTCTCCTATTTCTATGCACAGTTTTTCCTGGGTCCTCCAGCTGCAACCTATGTGATTCTCACCTCACACACAACACCGACCTCTGAAATAACTGCACAAACCCGAAGGAAATAAATCCTCATCATGGATGAGCTTCCTTTATAGGAAAAATATTCATCCAACTAATAGTACACTGTCATTTCTCTGATCTCAACTGGGTCTATGACAGAACTGACATGCAACAATTATCCATGAGAGAATCCTCAGTCATCTAAAATAATAGTTGTCACATGCATGCAAGCATTAAAAAACTATATTTTATTATTTTAACAACTTGTTAAAATAATCTAACTGGACTTGACTAGTTAGAACTAAGTCAACTGATTCTCTCATCATAGAACTCATACTTATTCCCTCAATTAGTGGAATAAATTAAGGATAAATTCCTCAATCAGTGGGACAACTCATGTGCATGCTCATAAAGACTTAAAATTTGAATTTCCTTAACTAATTAACTCAACTGAATTAATTAATTAATATTTCCAACTGTTGTTAAGACCAAAATTAATTTTACTTCCTATAGATAGACTAGGGACTACTATAAATAGGAAGGGACCCATAAATGCTATTTTTAGAACTTTCTATTTTTTATAGTTTCACCTCTCACCCAATGTGGCCAATGACCTCACTGGCCAACTGCTATTTTTAACAGGTCTCTTTTTAGCACATTCTAAATTTAACATTTCTTGTTGCACATTTTTCAATAGTGAGATGCGAACGAAAACTAAAATGGTGCTTCTACAAGCTACCATGCATCAAAATGACAACAAGTGCTCACTGAAATCAAGCATACAACACTTACACAAAGTGAAACACAAAAAGTGATAGAAACACAACATAAGACATGAAAGGCGGGCTTACTCCCAAACAGTTGAGAAAATGTGCAAATGACTCCTAGATGCAATGTGCGATATCAAAGCTGCAAGGTTGATGTGAGGAATTAGCTCTGCAGCATTCGGTTGATGAGTTTTGATAAAATCAAGTTTGTGATGAGCATGCCACAAATCTAGGAAAAGTGACACTTGGAAAGAGATTTCTGAAGTGATCAGTGCATGTAACCTCCAATGATCTGATATTGATCTAAGACAATTAATAAGGTATTACAGACTCATGTGAATGGATGTGCCTATGTTATTTTATGCAACGGATCGATAAGATTGCGAAATACACAGGAAATAAAGCAGTTAAAGAAAACATAGCAGGCAAACATATAAACACAACAAATTTAATAAGGAGTTTACCCAATACTCCTAGGCTACGTATCCCGGTCCAGCCTTCAGTGGGGGCCTCTCTATTATGTTTTCAAAGCAAAGTTTTTACAACAGTGAGCTCAATTTGAGTCTCACTTAATAGATAAAAATCAGTAAGACTGTACTTGGATTCCCCAAGTCTCTGGAGTACATAAACTCTCCTCACTAAACTCTTGACCTCTATTGGTCACAATAGTATGAGCCCAATCTGAGACTCCTACATGACAGGCATTACAGAGGTGCCTGAACCTCTCAAGCCTTCTCTAGAGTACACGGACTCTCTGAATCTCTCTGTCTCTGTCTTAACTCTGGCTCGATGCTGCCCTTGCTTCTATAGGTCAGCTCGGCTTCTTCTCTCTGCTTTCGGCTTGCCGCCTACTACTCTCTTCACTTCTTTCTCTCTCTATCAGTTTGTGGCTTTAAAGCCAATCTCCTTCCTGACTATTCATTTCTGCTTCCCGGCTTTCTGGTTCTCCCACCTCTATCTCTTTGAATCCCACTGTCATGCGTAATCAGTCACTATATAATGCCTCACAAGGAGGTGGCCACCTATTTCATAACGGATGAGTGTCACTTCTCTTAGACATATTTGAAACAACCGTCTTTTCCGTTAACTCCAAGAATGCCCGCGAAACACGACCTTCTGCCAACGCATCATCCATATCGGACTTCAAATCCTATGTGACCTCGCTTCATAACCTTGTCAAATCCGGTCATCCATCGGAACGCATCTCCATCGTTGATCTGGAGGCCATAGGTCCTATGGTCATCGTTCATATCAGGCGACTAAATAGCATGATGTTTACCTGTCCGATGTGAGTACTTCTCCCTCTCTTCCCCGAGATGCATGGCACTCGTTGTATGGCATCGGGCGGAACTCAGTTGAAACCTCTTACCGCTCAAAGCCCCTCTTATATCCTACCAGTTTTTTGGAATCCCGCTCCGACGGAACCGAAACTAAACTTTTTGCGTTTTATAATTATTTAGGGTCCGGGTGCTCGGGGCGTCTCTTCACTGAGAGGTTTGCCCTGCGATATCGGAAACTACCTCCGTTGCTTAAGATTACCCTTGCATTTACTGGTTGGGGTCAGTGTGCGTTACCATGGTCTGCCGCTCTGCGCGCTAGATCGACAGCCCTCACTAATCCGCACTGATCGCCATTGCAACTGTCTGATGATTCCCTCTGATAGCTTGATCTTTATAAGACTTTTAATCATGGGTATGATTTTTAGAGAGTTCATGAAAACTTAGAGAGTGTTCTAGGATCCATTTGAGTCACGCCTTCCCAATGAAAAAGCTTTTGGACCACCAAAAGTTGGTTTTTAAGCATCAATCAAGTGAGGATATAGATTCCTCGCTTGCCCAATTTCTATCCATCTTGCACTGCTTGGTTTTGAACCTTTGAGTCCAATCCCGAGGTACTCAGCATCCCCTCTATGCATAGTTCTCACTTTCTTGTCCAGAACTGTGTCTTCCTACAATTCATTGAGATATTCAGGAAATAGATCATCAATAGAAAGCAATTGACTCTGCTCTTCGGGATCTTCAATCAATGAAGGTTCAAACAGTCTCAAGCTTTCTGCATTAACTACATAATAGATGTGCATGTAAGCTGGCAAATCAAGGTGAAAAGTATTCTCACTGATTTTCTCAAGTATCTTAGAAGGTTCATACCTTATCAACTTCAGCTTCTTACCTTCACCTTGCATTTTGTCTTTGCTGATATACAACCAGACTTGATCACCAACTTGGAAACTATGCTCAATCTGATGCTTATCATGCCTTGCCTTATACTTGGCTTGGCTCTTTTGCAGTTGTTCCTGTACTGCCTAGTGAATCTCTTGGATTTGTTCAATGAACTTGGTTGCCTTGTCCACATCATTGTGTCCATCGACTGCTATGTCTTTATCAAATACAAAATCCAAGGGAGACCTTGGAATGAAACCAAAACAAGTCTCAAAAGGAGATCTCTGTGTAGAAGAATGTTTAGCCCGGTTGTAAGCATGTTGCACATAACACAAATGTTCATCCCAAAGTTTGGGATGCTTGCTGCAATAGCCTCTGAGCAACTGGATCACTGTCCTATTGACCACCTCTGTTTGACCATCTGTTTGTGGATGAAAGGCTATGCTCTTCTTCAGTCCGGTGTCCATCAATTCCCACAGACTAGACCAAAATTTCCCAACAAATCGGGAATCTCGATCAGATACTATGAAAGTGGATAATCCAAAATGAACCCATACATGTTGAAAGAACAACTTTGTTGTTTGTTCAATTGTAATCGGTTTGTTACAAGGTATTAAAATACACATTTTGTTGAACCTATCCACAATAACATGTAAATAGTCCTGACCTTTTCTAGATTTAGGCAATCCCCCAACAAAGTCCATGGAAATACTTTCCCAAGGATGAGAAGGAACTGGTAGTGGAGTGTACAAGCCTAGTTTTCTATTGTTGGGCTTGCTTTTAGCACAC
>APFE030919179.1:0-11151 GCA_000404065.3 Pinus taeda | reverse complement strand
ACAATTTTTTATCGTTATCTTATTCAGTGCTCGGTAATCAATGCACATTCTCCATGAGCCATCTTTCTTTCTCACCAAGACAATTGGAGACCCACATGGTGATGTGATAGGTCTTATGAACCCTATCTCAAGCAGCTCTTGTACCTGCTTCTTGATTTCTGCATTCTCTAAAGCAGACAACCTGTACATTCCGATGTTAGGCAATGGAGCATCTTGCTACAAATTAATATCATGTATTATTTCCTTTTTGGGTGGCAGACCTTTAGGTTCTTGAAATAGCATATCATATTCTAAAACAACTTTTTCTAAATTAGTTTACTGTTTAGCATTACAGCCTTCAAATACATTGGTTTTATCAAGTTTCTTTTCCTTTACAACCATTAGTAAAAATTATTTGCATGAATTTACAATTCTTTTCATCTACCCTCAGTTTATGAGAGTATAATTATTCTTGAGTTGATGAGCTCTTACAATATATTCAATTCCATCTTTAACGAGTTGATACTTGTTGTCAGCTCTATAGAAAATGGTTTTTCTATCATATAAGTAAGGACTTCCTAAAACAATTCCACATATATCCAAGGGAACGATATCTAACTCAACCTCATCTACAAATGCTGACCCAAAAGAAAACCTAAGTTTACATTGTCTAGTCACTTGTAGCTTTGCTTTATCACATACGCAACCCAATGGATATGGCTTCTTGTGAGGTGTAGTTAGTAACCCCAGTTTCTTTACAATTGCTTCAGAAATTAAGTTTACTTATGAGCCACTATCAAACAAAGTATCAATCTTTTGATGCTTTGAAATAACTCTTATATGAAAAAGCTCATGTCTTTTCCTCTCACTTTCTTCATTATCAATAGATTGTGCAGAATTACTAGTAGATGCTTTAGAATTTTTACCTTTTATACCCGTGGCTGTGATTGTTGTTTCATCCCCTGAGTCTGACCCCAGATCCTTCTGAATAGTTGCAGCAGTCTTTTTCTTTTTGCAATTGTACTTCTTGGGCCTAAGCTCCGGATGCATAATCTAGTAGTGTTCATCATCATGCCCATCCTTCTTGCAGTGAGTGCATGAAGGTTTGGACTTTTGTACAGCATTTGTCTCCCTCTCTTTCCATTTTTGCTTTCTCTTTTCCATGTTCTTGCTTGCAGTGGGTTTTGATGATCCCCCAACTTCTGGGTTCACATTCTTGCCCCTCTATCCCCTAGATGTGTAGCCTGAACAAATACCTCATCTATGTTAGTGGGATTAAACATGAGAATGGTGTGCTTTAAATAGTTGTGTAGACCACCTATATACTTCAACAAAGTTTCAGGTGAGTTTCAAGAAATGCTTAGAATCAAGGCTATTTTTCTAAATTCTTGGGTGTAGCTTTGTACAGTTTGCCCTTTTAATTGGCAAAGAGTTTGCTAACTCATCATAGCTTGCTGCATATAAGCTAGTGGATAGAATTGTTTTTAATGGCAAAACAAATTCATTCCAAGAAGAAAGAATTTTACCATGCTTCTTCAAATCAGCTTGTGTCATGCCTTCCCACCATACCAGGGCGGTGCCTCCAAGTTGTAGGCTAGCCAGGTGAATCTTTATCCTTTCTTAATCGATGTTCTACACTCTGCAATATACATCAATCTGTCTAATCCAGCTATCTAGCATTTCTGCATTCAGTTCTTCGTCATAAACTGGCAAATTGAACTTCACATCTAATTTAATCAAAGAAGGTTTCTTCTTTTTCTTTTCAGGGCTTTATTTATGGGAAGAAGATGATGATGAAGGTGATGATGAGGGAGATGGTGGAGAGGGCTTCATCTTCTTTTCCTTTGCCTTCTAGGTGGGTAGCTAGAAGAGGTTCTTCTACTCCTTTATCTTGTTTGGAGGTTGATGACTCTTCACATCTACCACTCTTAAATTCTCTATACATTTCTTCTTCCATGGCTCTCATGGTCATGAAATTGTCCATGAACTGGGAGTTTGATTCCAAGGGACCTTCTACTACCATTTTCCTCCTAGTATAGACTCTACCAATTTCTGGGTTAAACTCATCCAATTCTCCTCCTCCTAGTTTAAGCTTTGATCTAGTTATCATTCACAAACAGACCAGCACAAGTTTTTCTAACCTTAGCAACCTAAAGCTTTGATACCACTTGATATAATATTGATCTAAGACAATTAATAAGGTATTACAGACTCATGTGCATGGATGTGCCTATGTTATTTTATGCAACGAATTGATAAGATTGTGAAATACACAGGCAATGAAGCAGTTAAAGAAAACATAATAGGAAAACATATAAACACAACAAGTTTAATAAGGAGTTCACCCAATACTCCTAGGCTATGTCTCCCAGTCCAACCTTCAGTGGGAGGCTCTCTATTATGTTTTCAAAGTAGAGTTTTTATAACAGTGAGCTCAATTTGAGTCTCACTCAACAGATACAAATCAGTAAGACTGTACTTGGTCCCCAAGTCTCTGGAGTAAACAAACTCTCCTCACTGAACTCTTGACCTCTATTGGTCACAGTAGTATGAGCCCAATCTGAGACTCATACATGACAGGCATTACAGAGGAGTGCAGTTGAACCTCTCCAGCCTTCTCTAGAGTACACAGAATCTCTGACTCTCTCTGTATCTGTCTCAACTCTAGCTCGATGTTGCCCTGGCTTCTGTAGGTCAGCTCGGCTTCTTCTCTCTGCTTTTGGCTTACCGCCTACTGCTCTCTTCACTTCCTTCTCTCTTTGTCAGTTTGTGGCTTTAAAGCCAATCTGCTTCCTGACTATTCATTTCCGCTTCCTGGCTTTCTGGTTCTCTTGCATCTGTCCGTTTGAATCCCATTATCATGCGTAATCAGTCATTGTATAACGCCTCACAGGGAGGTGGCCACCTATTTCATAACGAATGAGTGTCAATTCTCTTGGACATATTTGAAATGATCGTTTTTTCCATTAACTCCAAGAATGCCCACGAAACATGACCTTTTGCCAACACATTGTCCATATCGGACTTCAAATCCTATGTGACCTCACTTCATAACCTTGTCAAATCCGGTCATCCATCGGAACACGTCTCCGTCGTTGATCTGGAGGCCCCAGGTCCTATGATCATTGTTCATATCAGGCGGCTAAATAACATGATGTTTACCCATCAGATGTGAGAGGTTCTCTCTCTCTTCCCCGAGACACGTGGCACTCATTGTATGGCATCAGGTGGAACTCGGTTGAAACTGCTTACCATTTGAACCCCTCCAATATCCTACTGTTTTGTGGAATCCTGCTCCGACAGAACTGAAACAAAACTTTCCGCGTTTTATAATTATTTCAGGTCTGGGTGCTCGGGGCTTCTCTTCACTGAGAGGTTTGTCCTGCAATATCAAAAACTACCTCTGTTGTTTAAGATTATCCTTGCATTTGCTGGTTGGGGTCAGCGTGAGTTACCATGGTCCGCCGCTCTGCGTGCTAGATTGACAGCCCCCGTTGATCTGCGCTGATCGCCATTGCAACTGTCTAAGGATTCCCTCTGATAGCTTGATCTTTATAAGACTTTTAATCATGGGCATGATTTTTAGGGAGTTCATGAAAACTTAGAGAGTGTTCTAGGATCCATTTGGATCATCCAGCTACTAAAAATTGATCCCTGAATCAAGGGATACCTTTGCGTGTTGCCTTGGGAGGAGCAGTCCATGCATGAAAATTAGTTTTGCTCGGTTCCGGAGGGAACCTGTCAACCTGAAGGCACATGCATCAGTTTGCAAGCCTAGGATGAAAATGTGCATAGTTTCTGGGTTGAGCAAAGATGGTTGTCCTAGAGGGATTGTGCAATTTTTGGGAGGAATAGGTGATTGTCTCCCAGGATTGTGCAATTTCTGGGTTGAGCAGCTGTCCTAGGTCAAACTGTGCAATTTTCTCAAGGAAGCATGTCTGACAAGTATTGCAGAATTTTTGAGCCCAGTAAGTTGCTTGGCCAGATTTGTGCAATTTCTGTTAGCTGTTGGGCTGGCTATCCCTGAGGGATTTCACAATTTCTAGGAGTAGCAAGTGACTGCTCCCCAGAATTGCGTAATTTTAGGGCTGAGCAGTTGTCCTAAGATGAACTGCGCAATTTTTGGGAGGAAGAATGTAAGGAAGAATTAAACAATTCTAGAGCCCAGTTGGGTGTCCAACTGGGTTTGCGCAATTTCTATAGGGAAGGTTGGTTCCCCTCTAGAATTGTGAAATTCCTAGGGAGTTTCTCAACCAGCAAATGACAATAAGTCTGGAAAGCGGCATGTGAAGGGGGTGGAACAAGCTTGCGTGCACAGGCTGACAAGACTTTATGAAACAGCTGAAGCTGATGTGCTTGACAGTGCAAGACATGTTGCTGAAGATGATCGGTAGGGAGGCTCCAAAATGAAGTTAAAGCAAAATTTTGGAGGGTGGTTGTAGCTAGTACAACATCTCCTTGATCATTAGGTTAAGTTTGTTTGAAATCTTATGTCACGTATTCTTTTGATCCTTCTTATATTTATGGTTGCAGATTTTATCAAGCATTTAAGGGTTGCATCGAGACACAACAAGGGATCTTCATCAAGCATTTTGTGAACGGGTAGTTTACCATCTTTTATATCCATAATTCAAATGAAATTAACTTAGGGAAAGAGTCATTTCAATTGTCTATTTGTTTCTAGTTTCCATTAGGGATCTAGGGAGATCGCTCTTGTCAAGAAGAGGGATTTATCCTCCTACAAATTGGCAACTCCACGAGGGAACGTTTTTTTTTTTAATCCTTGTTGGTTAGCTTGACCTGAGTCTTCATAAAATAATGACTTTTCATATATGTATGGTTGACTATTCGATTTTTTACTTTTTCCTGGGGTTATGACCCTTGCATTGTTTTTGGTCACCCACATAACACATTTCTACGTTGTTGTTCCCTTAGCAACCAAGCGCATGCGCATTGTGTTACACTATTAACCCATGCAGCCCTTTGAAATATTTTAAAATTTATCTTTTGTCTCAACCATGACCTGAATTTTGATTTTTGAAAGTGTCATTATGTTTTCTTAGACTGTTTAACATCTCTTCTAAACTCGTTCGAGTGCTTTGTTAATATTTCTTGAAAACTATTGGGAGGGAGGTGATCCCTCTAGCCCAATGAGTGGGTCTAGCAACAAACCAAACTAACTAACATACACTTTCTGAGTCTATTTTTAACAAATACAGAGAGAAGGAGAAACCTACCTTGCTCTGATGCTAATCACTCAATCCTTTAGAGATGACTTTGATTCTCTCACTCTAAGACTCAGTCCTTACTTGTTCTTCACATCCGAGTATCTGCAAGGAAGATCGAAGAGCTATGGAAAATAAAAGAGCATGTATGGCATACATAAAACATAAACTACTTAATAAATCAAGGATTATTAAGTTAAAAGAATAAACATTTACAAAAATATGGAAAGTGAACATCAGATGTATATATTAATGAGCTAAAAACATAAGCATACAACCTACGCCTTGATGTTGGAGACCTCCTTTTGGTGGATGTCCAAGTCCAAGAAAATATTCTTCATGTACTCCTTCTCCAAGCTAGAATGGGTAGCATATAAGCATAACCTCAGCATAGGGATGCATCAATCAATGACCAACCATTTGGGGATGGAAGGGAGTGAATTTATAGTAAGGGAGAGGGAGTTAGGGATCCACAAAAGATGGAGGAAGGTCCACATCTCAAGGAGAAAGCCCCTGATGATATATCAAGAGGTCCAAATGGGAGAGCTCAACCATATCAACAACAACCAATATCCATCTCATTGTTCTCGAAGATTCTGGTGCATGAAGCTTCTCCTCCAGTTTGGGAAAACCTGCCAGAAGAGGTTCAGTGTGGGTTTTCATAGCAAAACTTGTGCTGGTAGTGCTAGTGTAGAACGGTGCAACCTGCGATCATCATGGACATGTAGTGTAGCAAAACGTGTTGATGCTAAAATCTATTTTTTTAGTCAACCTTCTTCAAAATGGATTCAACGTAGTTTTCCTTTGATTCTTCAGGGAGGTTTTGGTGTGTATATGATGATGGATATGTTGCACAGTTGTCAATGTTTTGGCACTTCGAGATATGGAACAGGGAGTGAGCAGGAGGTGTGACAAAATATTGTGTAACAGATGCCCCCTAAAGCATGAAGGCAAAAAAGGGAGTGATGGATGAGATGCTTTACAAGTCAGTGCAAGGACAAGAACAGCACCATCAAGAGACCTGTAAATCAAGCATCTACATATACATATACATAGCTGACATCCCTAACATCTATGATAAGCATGCCTAATGATACATGAATAGGTATCTAATAATACGTGAATCTGCAGTATGGACGCAGCCATCCGAATAGAAGGGATCATGTGTAAGGATCCTCGGTATGGTCATAGCCATCCGAATATAAAGGATCATGAATATGGACCCACAGTATGGTCGCAACCATTCGCCCAAAGGAAACATGTATACAATTATGAAAAAAAAAATAACTCCACACAACCTGGATTTTATCAAGCATAATCCACGGTCTTGTGCTCCGTCTCGACCTAATCAATGTATGAATTCTAACATGTGAATAGATATGCCAAAGTCAAACATGATACAAAACCACCTGATTACCGATCAATGATGTAAACCTTTAACAAGCATGAGAGAAACCACCAATAATGAAAATGGCTCTCAAGGTACAATCGGCACAATTGATAAATGTGAATAATAGAGCTGTAGTCGAACACCCGTGGAATCACCCACTCAAATGTCAATGATGTAAACTTGTTGTCAAATGTGAAGAACTTGCCATTGATGCATGCATGCTCTAAGGTATCTGAGGGGAGTTTCTAGATCATCATCCTGGATAATGAGCTGAAGTTGAAAGGAAGTGATCCATCAAAGGAGGGCCATAATGAATCCCACATCATCGACATGAAACATAAGGATGTAGTAGAGTAGATAAGTGTGATCCAAGACTGTGGTAGAAAGTCAGACAATGTATAAGCAAAAAAATAACTATAGATAGGACTTCTCTTGAACATATCTGCAACACGACTTTGGAGTTTGGTAGCATTTGACTCAACATAGGATCAGAGGTCATCATGATGAAATGGTGTAATCATATGAGAGGCAAAATGGAATTTCTCAAACCTAGGAAGGCAAGTGACTAAGTGAGGATGTCCCAGACCCAACATGAGCAACAGATGAGTGTCATGTTCAAGAGCGACATGTTGCCTTTACAAAATACAAGAGATGATCACTTTCACTTTCTCCAACACTATTTCTGGTGAGTACCCCATATATTTTTTAACACAAGCTTGAAGGGGATATCATATGCTTGTCATATAAGTTCATCCTTCGGATGAATCCATCCTAGTAAGTTTTACGATCCCTAGGAAGGAGAAACTTGGTCTCGTCATGGTGACAAGTCATGCGTTGTTTAATTTTTAGGACTCTGACGAAGGTGAAACTCAACATCTTTTTCATGTTTAGAGAGTTTAAAAAAGAATCGAAAAAGAAAGCTCCAAAGGTCCCTTTTCATAACTCGACTCTTGAACCCAAAAAGGTAGAAAACAATATCCAAGAGAACCTCTTAGCCATGTTAGACTATGGTATTCCCTTTGTGTTACGCAGTATTTTGTCACCGTCCCTTTACCCCTTCTCCCGTACATTGGAGGACCTATTCTGGGACCTGTGAGAAGTGACATGACTTGAAAACACCTGCTTTGTATCCCTTAAAGTATGTACTCTATATGCCTTGAAGACACCTTCTGCAAAATACCCAAAAATGTAGCCCTTTCTCCATTGGCGTTGTTCCACAGTGTATTGCTCGCGCCAATGGGGTAAATCCTCCAAAGAGGGTGCGACAGCTGGCGCTCTGTCTCAGAGTCGCACTAGCGCCAACCCAGTTGGGTAAAGTTTTTAACCATCAAACTTCCGAAGGTTCTTTCCACCTTATCCATAAACTAATTTCAGTTTGAATTGGTTCAGTTGGGCTTCATATCTCCCAAGGAGAGAAGTAGTTCTCCACCTCTCATGGAAGCTTCCTAATGATAAGGACAATCCCATGAATCAAGTGGATGGTCTTATCTACTCCTCCTATCCCTATATAAGCTTGTTCCTTCCCCTTTGACAAGCTAGTTGGTAATTCTTAGTTAATAATTCTACTTTTCAAGCTCCCAAAGTCTGAGGATTGCTAAGCTCATCTTGTAAGAGATCTTGTGTATCCCTATGAGGCTAAATCTTTAAGGAGGAGATCCATGTCCAAGTGATCAAGGAGAGAGAGGCTTGTTCCCATCCCCTACAAGCTTTGCAAGGCCTGTGTTGCTGATTCACCCAGCCAAAGGAGGATTTGACGTCAGAACTTGGTTGTATTCTCTTTTAATTTATCAATAATAATGGACGACTATCATTATGGTTCCACTCATGTGTCTTTATTATGATGTTTGAGTTGTATCCTTTCTGAAAGATACATAGTTGCATTTCCCGGATTTTATGCTTGCATTTGTCTTGTTCTTTGCATGTGCAGGTGTCTATTCACGGAGATCGTGATGATTGTGACGAGTTGAATAGAAGGAATGGAAGCGACGACCCTTCTACGAATATAAGCGTTGGATTCGAGGTAGGCTTTCATCTTAGCCTTTATTTTGCAATTAGGAACCTGAGTGTTAGCGTTGTTTGATTATTGCTAGACCTCGGTTAGGCTAGTGGGATCGCCTTTGTCCGCAAAGGGGATTTACCTACACAACACTTTGCATACAATAGTCTATCTCAGTTCGGAAAAGGGCTAAACTTATACTGAGTAGACTTCATTTCATTTATTTTAACAAGTTCAAAACAACAAGTACTCACAATCTTTTCATTTTTTGAGAGTTAGAAAAGAGCTTAAAGATGACTCCAAGGGGTCGCTTTTTCATTTATTTTTTATGAGTCCGAAAAAGTGATAAAATAAAACTCATTGAATCAGTCAAGATAAATCGCCGCCACCAAAAATATATGACTTGTCGCAGCACAAGGAAAAATATTAAAAAGGAGTGAAATATGCCCTAATTTGGTAAAAATATTATTTAAAACTTATAAATAGGGAAAAAATTATATCATTTTTACCATTTTACCAATTTGCAATTGTGAGATAATTTTTATCTTATTTTACCTCAATTTTTAGGCAAGGAGCACAATCAATCTCGAACACCATCTGCGAGCCGCTTGTTGCAGGTAAGAGATTTGTCAATTCCCTTCATTTTGGTACCCATTTCATGCATATTTATCCATAGATTAGGCTGCAAGGAGGACTTGAAAAAAATTTATATCGTGGGTGACCAATGTGGGTTTTACCCATTAGACTCGCGTTGCTCACCATATGGTCAATTAGGCCCTCGCGCTTGCAACGTGAGACAATTCATAAATAGTCACGCTGGCGCCAGGGTAAATTTTTTTGTTTGAAATCCTCCATGTTAAATAACTTATTTTGGATTTTTTCTTCATGGAAGCTCATAAAATGTTGGTTTATTGATTCTTCACAGGATAATCAGTCCAAAATGGTGGTTGAATGGAAAGAAAGGGGACATGAAGCTGAAGACCATCAGGCTGCTCAAGATCATGATTGTGTTGATGCCCTACGATCATATGGGTTGCTCAAGTTCTTCAGGATTCCTGGGATCATATCACAGCCTGAGTTATTACAACATCTGATTAGTTGGTGGGATGTGGATCACAAACATTTCATGAATAGAAAGGGACAAGGGTTCAGTTGTATGGTTCACACACTAGAGGAGAGAACATGGATATGCCTACTGTGAGGCATTGTCCAAGGACCAAAAGAACCGAAAGTGGGAAAATCTACATAAATACCATTACAAATCTCCCACTACGAACAATCTTGCATATTATGGCTTGAGTAGTTGGGGCTCAAGAATTGCATGAGGCAACAAAGTTTCATTTACAGTATGCAATCGAGTGTCTGAATCCCGGGTTTTCAATTGGAGTGAGGGTTTGTTGGTGTGCATGAAGCACCAACTTACCAAGTCCAAGTCAGGAAATCTAAAACAACTTGGTTTCATATCCATTTTGGTGATGTTCATCCTGGAACATGTGCCATTATTTCAATATCAGTGGTTAAAACTGGATGCACCAGTGCCCATAGATCCACGATTACTCATATGGGGAGAGTCGATGCCTCGACATGGAGGTGGCCAGTAGATGACATTCCCTCTGCATTTTTTGGATGGTTGTGTAAGAAACTAATCATGGTTGACAATTGGGCATATGTAGGCATGGATTTTCGATGAGATCCATATCTTCCACTTCCTCCAGGGGCAAAATGGACTAATTCAGATAAAAAATATTTTTGAACTTTTTGAAATTTTTAATTTTTTTTGTATGTGTACTGAGATTTGACTTATGATGTTTTTCAGATGTCGGACCAGAGATACCTCCAGGGGTTTCTCCAGTAGCTAGCTGAGTGGCACACCAAATTGAAAAGGCTACTGATGAGGAGGGAGAAGATCCTATCATCCAGGTAGAGCATAACCTGAAAGCTTTAGCAAGGGGCATTCCAGAGTACGCCTCGATAGATGAGCTGCCATTACGCTACCTGAGGCACACTGTAAAGTTTTTCGCCGAACTATGCTGACTGTTGGGCTGAGTCATTAGGGCTATTTTGTGTTATCATGAGCACCATGTTGATGAATAGTCATCTCTAGTTTACTTTCTGCATTGTTGTAGGCTTATAAAGCCATGTGTCTCAGAACATAGATTTTGTCATTTTGATGTAGAAAACTCTTTTGCAAACACTATATATCTATAAGTTTTTTATGTTTACCATGTCTATTATGTGATGCTTTATGATTTACATGTTTTGCAAATGTTTATCTAACACGTAGCTAGCCAATGCATATGTTAATGTGTTCACGCGTCTTGGAATGTGACAATAAGTAATAAAATCAAAGTCTCATTCCAATAGATGAACTCGCAAATACATTCTCAAAATTTGAGGGTTTATA
Source organism: Pinus taeda (assembly GCA_000404065.3). Lineage (NCBI taxonomy): Eukaryota > Viridiplantae > Streptophyta > Pinopsida > Pinales > Pinaceae > Pinus > Pinus taeda. The sequence goes on along the minus strand of APFE030919179.1, from coordinate 157 downwards.
ACTAATATTGTCCATTAAGTTGTAGTACAATGAGTTGTGAATCACATTTTATGATTAACTCTCTAATGCCAAGAGTGATAGTGATCCAGGTGGATATTGGTGGCCACCTGCCAAGTCCACCTGGACCCCCACCATTGTCTTTCTCAGCATTTTCAGT
>APFE030919166.1:10212-34029 GCA_000404065.3 Pinus taeda | reverse complement strand
CCATATGTCTAAAAATAGACATAGTCTAAAAATAGACTTGCGCCAAAAATAGCCTGCGGGCCCACTTAGTGAAGGCGACTCTTTTCACTAAGCTCCATCATCTTGTTGCAATCTCAACACTTGTGGTCCCTTACATGATACAGGTTAACCACCTTATTTATTACTATGGCCCATCCCCCTTATTACATTATTCCCTTGGGTACCTCCCTTTGTACCCCATATTATCCCCCCTGGGTATATAGCATTCCACCCCCCTTAACATGTTTCGTCCCCGAAACATAGGAAGAACACAAATAATAAGATCTACTCAAAAGAGTAGTCCATTGGTACCATGCATGTGCATCTAGCCATCCAAGAGAAAGGTGAACCCTCGATCTCGCTGGTGCCTCTCTCACTTGAGATGGAAGTTGACCATGGCAGCTCTTCTATGTTGATGTGTAGTAGGTGGATCTTTGCTCCTCGCTATCCATCATGCGGGGGTTGTTGTCCTTGTGGCTAATTGGTTGCCATCTTGTTGGTTGTTTTCTTGCGAGGTGATGTGGGTGATGATATGTTGAAGTTTTAACCCACGGTGTCTTTTTCTTTAATTCACCCTTTACTGGAGCCTGACTGTTGTCTGGTGCATGTTGTGGTGCTCGCTGCGGTGTCTTATCTTCCAACATTACTTCAACCACTGAGCCCTCATCTGATGTATCAGCATCTGTAACCTTTTCTGCTTCAACCTTCATCTGTGTTTGATTGTCGATCATCACTGGCTCATCATCTAATATGTCAGTCCCTGGAACATCTTCTGCTTCAGCCTCCATGTAATCTACCTGTTTATTGATGGAAATATCCTGTAATGTAATTTTCTTCTTTTTATACCAAAGCTTCAGGAATTTCTTCTGCACATTAATATTGATAGTACCCATAGATTCCATCCAAGGATATCCCAAAACAACATCCATATTATCCATCTCTGAAGTATAAAAGTCACCATGCAACACATACTTATCCATAGAAATCCTCAAATCCTTATACACTTGAATATCCTCATCATCCACCTATGTGTTTTCAATGTGTTTTGCTGGAACTCGCAATTTTTTTGCCAAATTAACATTGATAAAATTATGCTTGCAACTAGGATTTATAGAAACAATGATCTTCTCCTTCTGAATCAATCAATGAACCTGCAATAAGGAGATACGGCAGAAAATAACCGTTTAGGTTTCTTGGTTTCCTTCTTTCCTGTCAAAATAAAATCTTTGCTAAGTTGTGTGCCTATCTGTGTGAGCTTAGTAAGAGGACCCACAAGATTAGATTTATGGTCAAAGTGGTCCATAAGAGCTTTTTTGAATGTGTCCCAAGTCAAAGGCCTTCCATAGCAACGTTGATGCCAATGCCACCATTGCCATCTTTCATTGTCCAAGTACATGCTCCCCACACTAAGCTGAGTGGCATTATCCATGATGTAATTCAATCTAAAATATTTCTCCATTTGTGCTAGCCATCTAGCTGGATGAGAGCCATCAAATTTATACACGTTCCTCTGATCTAGGCCTGCCATCACAAAAAAATTTGGCGAAAATTTGAAATTGTCACAGTTTAGTCAATATTGCTCAGAATCCCTATTATGACCTATTTTCGGAAATGGAACAACCATTCTACCTCTGCCCATGTGATAGAAATCTCGATCCAGGCACTGGAATTTCAAATCTACGCTACAATTCTTCCTCCGTCACCAAAAATTCTGAAAAAAAGAGTTGACTTTAAATCAACAATATCTCCCTCATCCAGACTCCGATTCAACTGATTTTTTTTTTTGAAATTGGGTATTTTTTCACAAAGAATCCAAATCTGAAATTATGTTTTGCAAATCTTGCACCAGGACATCCAGATCTACGCCGCAAACTCATTGCCCTGAAAAATTGTCTACAACACCACTGGTTTTTAGATCAATGATATCTCCTTCATCCGGACTCCGATTCGGCCGATTTTTTTTTGAAATCGGGTATTTTTTCACAAAGAATCCAGATCTGCAATTTTATTTTGTAGATTTTTCCTAAAATGTATAGATATAATCTGCAAACTCGCCACCCCAGAAATCCTACAAAAAAAAAAAAAAAAAATTCTCCACTTTTGCCCAAGAAAGTGCTCCAATACCACTTGTTATAGATCTGATCTGAAAATATAAGATAATGCAAATAAACCCATAAACAATAAGAGAGAAATAGATAGAAATGTTTCTTTTTATTAATGTCAAACCCTTAAGGTAGGGCAACACCATACATTCACTCCTTAAGGAAGGAGAACACTCCACAAGCCATATGCTTGTTCTTACAATAATCCTTGACCTCCCTCAATGTGGAATCTCTAGCCTCTATATAGGCCTCATACATACAATACCATGGGTCATTACCATGGTTCCCTCAATACCATCTATCTAATACCATGGGCCCATTACATTATTACTAACTACTTGTGGTCCCTTACATGATACGGGTTAACCACCTTATTTATTACTATGGCCCATCCCCCTTATTACATTATTCCCTTGGGTACCTCCCTTTTTACCCCATATTATCCACCCTGGGTATATAACAACATCAACCTTGCAGCTCTGACATCCCACATCACATCTAGGAGCAGACGGCACATTCAACTCGATTGTTTTGGGGTAAGCCTGCTTTCCATGCCTTGTGCTACATTTCTTTCGATTTTTCTATTTTCACTTGTAGGAGTATTATTTTTCTTGATTTCTTTGAATGCTTGTTGTCATTTACATAAATACTAGCTCGTCCTAGCTCTATTTCAGTTTTTGTTCCTATCTCATTGTTGTCGCATGCATGAAACTATTTTGCATGGACGTTCGTCCAACCGGTGAACTGCCTCACCCACATGCAGGTTGATCTAGTTGCTAAATCTTTCATTCATGTTTTTCATGCACTGTCAATCACTTCTGTTATCACTTAGTGTCACCATGCATTCACTAATTTACTTTCTTTCATTCGCTCGTCGGCAAGTCAGGCCAACCTTGGCCCGGGCTCTGCCTCACCAAGGCTGCATTGAGCAATTTGGGAAAGGAAGGCTCACCTTCCTCTGTAGAATTGTGCATTCCTACCCAGCACCATCCTCTAGGAATATTTTGTGCATTTCTGGAGGACAGTGGTTTCTTGGCCCAAGAAATTGCGTAGATCTATCCTTAGGCTAGCAGTCCTTCCCAGTTGGAATTGCGCATTGCACAATCCCAACAGATGGTAGCTAGAAAGGTCTATGCATTGCATAGTTCCAGCAGTCAACCAGTCTCCTAGCAGCCCAGACTGTGCCTTGAGTAGTCTTGGTAGTCGGTCTCCTGACCTCTTAGCCGAAATTGCGCAACATTCATGATCATTCACCCAGATATGTTGCAAGTCAGTTCTCATGTTCATTTTTGTTTTTGATTGACAAATTTCTTGCTATGAGTGTTTCCATGTCTCCAGGTATTGCAGGTGTTCATCTAAATTTCAGCAGTACATGTACAATGGTTTCTAGGAGAGTAGAGATGAGGACACCGTTCAGAGCATGCTTGGGGATGCAGTCAATCAAGTGTCTATGAGATTTCCTACGCATGAAGACATCAAGTTATCTGTAGACAAGGACATCACAATGATCAGCATCATGAACAACAGCTGAAGACATCATACCAAATGTAATGAATGTAAGAGGACGGTTGTTGACAACATGGAGGCAGAACAAGGTTGCAAGCTCAAGAAGGTCCATTGATGATGAAAGCAACTTGGAGACTCTGGCTATGGAGTGATGACGCACCATGAAGATCACACAAAGACAGAAGATGTAACAAAGAAGGAGTTTCATGTGTTGAAGCAGCAACTTAAGAAGAACTTGAAGTTGTGCAGATGGATGAATGAGTTGCAGCAGGATCAGGAATAGCAGTAGGCGCAACGTGCGCTCACGGATGAAACTACGCCCTGACAAGTTAAAGAACCACACCAGCAGCTAACACAGAGCATACATGGTGAGCAGTGTGATTGATCGCATGCAAGGGTTTCAGCATCATGCATGTCATTATGCGTATGCATGCAATCCAATCCATTCAACACACTCACCAAGGTGAAGACAAGAAGCAAGTCCAACTGGAGTCGAACGAGTACTTCGGCAAGTTGATGCACATGACCACCAGCACACACTTGAAGATCAGCATGGACAGTATGCATAAGTGTGTTTTCTATTCAGCCACACCCAAGAAGACCATGTGCTTGTTAGCAGATGAGTTGGATGAAGGGGCTGAACCAATGCAGCAGTTGCAACGAAAGCAAGAGTTCGCTTCAGCAAGGTGTCACCATGAGGTGCATGCACACCATCAATGATGACCAAGCTTGGCATCAGCTCACTAGCTTCACCATAGCATGTCAAAAAGTTGGTCTCACCATAGCAGACTAAGTGTTAGTGATGTCTTGCAAGGCTTTCTCAAGCCATGTTATCTCACATGAGTACATGTGCATTGTAATGTTGAGTCATGTCAAGTGTAAGTCAAGTGTCAACAATGGGATGTAACAGTCATAGAGTAGGTGAAGCGTCATGAGGGTAGTTGAACTGTCACAAAAGCAAATGTCAAGGGTCACCCCACCCATTGTTATAAATAGTCCCTCATAACTCATTGTATGGGCTTTTGGTCAGCCAACCTTCTACTAAGACTATCTTGAAGAAGGCTTGGATAGTATTGTAACGTGCCTTGGCTTCTCCACTGCACGAAGCTAGTACATCTCTTTAGAGGAGCAGGTGGATGTGGCTGTAATGTTCCATTGTTGGGGCTAGTAGGTTTACATGGATGTATTGTATGATTATTGTGATGCAAGAAAGTGTTCCCTCTGCGGACAGAGGCAAGCCCTCTAGCCCTAGAGTGGGTCTAGTCACAGCAAAGACAGATCAACAATTGATTTCCTTAAACAGTCATCGTTGGAGGCCTACCTCAACCAGTGGCTAAGGAAGTTCCATTGCGTTGCTCCAAATTTCGTTTCCTTCTCCTTAATGAGTGATCAACCTGAAAGAATGCGAAGAAAATACAACAAAACACGTAATCGAAAAACAAAAATTATCTATTTACACACAAAGTCAAGAAGTCATGAGCTATCGAGTAAATTACATACAAGATATAGGAAAAATCATTGATTGTATTAATAATGAATTGAGAGCAAGCTTACAACCAAGTCTTGATGTCACAAGCCTTCTCATAGGATCCAGCCAGTATGTTTCTCAAGAATTCACTCTTCAAGTATGAATCTCCCAACATACAATGTCTCTCTCTCACTCATAAGCTTTAACACAAAGTTAAGGGTACTCCACAACCTTCCACAAGCTATCAACAATCCCACACTTGTCATACCCACACCAGCTATCTATCAAACTCAAAAGCACTAGCAGCACTACTCAACCAAAGGAATTACTAACTAGTTGATCATATCAAAGGTGAGTGCTTTAATAGGAGGAGTCTCCATGAAATGTGGAAGAGAGAGCTCATCCTCAAGGTAGGAGGCACAAATGATGGAATTGCCATGCCAGAGGAGGAAGGGCGACCCAAATTATGCCAACAACCAAGTCTTGAGACATGTAGAAGGCCGACTGTTGAAATGAATTTGCCCAATCCGAATCATCGCGGGACATAAACTCATTACTCGCGATAGTGTCACAAGGAGGCAATGTGCATAGACTCGTCGTCGCAAGACACAACTCATAACCTTGCACCGGATCTAGAAATCCAATCGTCACGGGAAATAGATGTACACCTACGACAGAGTCGCGATGAGATCATTATGGACATGGGAATGTCGCGTATATTAAGGGCTTACTCACGAAGAGGTAGAAACTTAAGGAATGAGGGTCAATTTGCAGCAACAGAGAGCATTTGCTTAATGAACATGTTGATTTGACACATGACACAGTAAAAGGACTGAAATGAGGACAGTGACAAATTATTGTGTAACAATTGTGACTTACACTTCTTTATATAATAAGACCCAACACATTTTCATGCATATGTTTTTATTGTAGTTGGATTGCTCCGGTTGCTTTAATGATATATGATTGTTTAACTTACGTACTTTTGTATGAACTGGTTCACATGCAATTATATGAATCTTGTTGTTAACATGTTGCATATGTTGTTAATGTTGTCAGCGCCCATGTCGATTGCTTTGTTGGACATTAGACAAACCTTTCACTTGAACCTTTCCATAACAACTTCCGCACTCATCTCAGACTTATTAGTGAGTGTTTTACTTGTTATCTTGATGTGATTGCCGCATCCGAGTGGATTGCTCTGCCAGAAGTTGTGAACATCCTTTGTGTTGTGTTTTCCTAGCCGAGTTAGGACTGATCCCTTTCAACCTGGAACTCACCTTCACCTTCTTCCCAATTCGAAGTGTTGGAACCTCTCATACACCTTCCTAGACTCATTGCATTAGTCACAACCTTGCTGCTAACAGAGTTATTCTACTTGCCTCTGTGCGACATTGCGGTTAAGGAATTACCTTATGACCCACTGATGGGACTCCTACACCCAATGTTTTGAGGTCTAATTGGGACTTCTTACTGGGGAGATCCCCTTGACATTTTGGCAGGTCCAGCACCATCAACACTTTTGCACAAGCATTTTTCTTTACTATTGGTATCTGAGTAAGGTTATTTTATATTTTAGTCAGATCTAAACTTTAGCATTTTGTTGAACCCATGAAGTTATGGGTTGAGTACCTTTCATGGAGGAAAACAATTTTAGTGAGCCAGGGTTTCTAATCCTCTATAATCTCATAGCTTTGGCCATGTTTTGCAGTTTTATTACTTTATAAATTATGCAAGTGATATGCTTAATGCTTCTAAGCTCTGGCACAGAATCCTTTGTTGTCAATGTTTAACATATTTCTAGAATTTTCATCTTCTTTTTAGCACAAGCTTCAAATTTCAAATTTTTAATGTTTTCTACCAGCCTATTGATTTGAGACGACTTTATTTTGTTTATGGATAGGAACTACAACAATGTGTATTATGAAAAAGTATATGGCAACAAATTCATGAGATGAAGTGGGTAATTAAAAGCAGAAGACCTATTAGGAAAAAAAAGTCAATTTGATGGGCGAAGAACTCCTTACGAAGTTGCAACTACTGATGAGTTAGAGGTTGGAATTGATGCAAGGAGAAAGGATGTCTATCTGACAAGTGATTCATCAGAAGCATATCTTTTGTGGTAATTCAAGGTACCAAATATGGTTGTTGTGACCCTAGTGGAACATGTCTCTCTAATCAAAAATCCACCGCAGAGGATGTCAGAGATTCCTTAGCAAAGGTAACTTGCCTTTGTGCCTATTGTTCCGATTATTTTTCTCATTATTTTTTAACATTGGAGGATGACATCCATAGTTAACTTGACGGTATTTAAACTAGAAAATACTATCATATTATCAAAAGGATAGAGCTAAGAAAACTATTACAATTTTTTTATGGCATAATGATTTAAAGTTCCTCCTCTCTAGCAATTTTGTCTCAAAGGTGCAAGCCAAGTTGAGACTCTTGTTGTCTAAAAAATGCATCAATTTAAAATTGAAAATGGACATTAAACAAGTTAAATATTTTTTGTAGAATTCTAGGCCAATCTCAAGGCCCTCTTGGAGTTGTTAAGCTTGAGCATAAGTCATCTAATAAATTTGATTGTAAGGTGCCTTATGGAGGATTGGAAGGGAAGCAATCTTCATCTGGGGGAAATTCAAGGATGATTAAACCAGAGTTCTTCTGAGTAAGTAGCTCACTCCAATAAATTTTAACCAGGAAATTCTTAAGGAAATGTAAGAGCATGAACCCATAACATCAACTTCACCCTCTTCATTAGAACTTGAAACAAGCTTGGAAGTTGCTAATGCTACGCAATTTATTTTGATTTCCACTCTTCCCCAATTACGTCTGAAGGATAAACTGTCGAATATTATGCACAAAAGACTTTGCCCTGTCTTCTTTGGAAAGAGGACATAAACAAGATTTTAGATGTTTCTAAATGGAGTACTCTTCACCTATGTCCTTCTCCTTTACACCACGTGATACAAATGCCAATTTTCATATTCTTGACTATGGTGTGCTTCTTTTATACATGTGACCCTTGACTATGCCATGAAATCCTCCAAAATCTTTTTAAAGGATGGGAGCACCTCTTCATGCATGAAGCTAGTGGAATGTGACAAGTTATCCAAAATTCCTCCAAATATGTGATTTGTGCTTTGGGAAATGTTAAAGGTACCCTCAATGGAAAAATGCATAAAGATTTGTGTCCAAGTGCCCTAAATGTGAGATGTTTCCACTTGTGCAATTGTTCCTCCTTTTGATGCTCAAACTGGTACCCTAGTTGTGAAAGGATCACAAGATGTCACTTTGGGTCAACTCAGGGTTGTTGGCATTGTCACCTTATCAGTGAATGCTCTCACTTTGGATTACTTATTGAATCTTGGGGGTATCTCAAAGCACAAATTTATGGGTTCCTTTATGTGACTAGATAACTAGCACTAAAAACCATCTCTACATTGCATGGTTCAACATCTTGATGGTCCCTATCCTATTGACCACAACTTCTGTATTCATTATTGCCTTAATTGCAACACTTCTAGTAGATATTGATGGTGTTCATGAGCCTATTTTTGGTTCTCTTCTTTATGGAAACACTGTTATCTCCAAGGCACATGGTTTTGTGGCTCCAAGGCTTGAAGGAAGCATGACATAGGGTTTTGTGGCTTCACTTGGTAGATTGAGGCTTGAAGAAAGAATGGTATATGTTTTTATCGCTCCAGTTGTTGATGTGGTCTTACCTCTTTCTAGAGATTCGCTCACAGAGGGCTTTCACTAGTGGGATTCTACTCAAAGTAATGACATGGGTACAACTAGAGATTCAAATCCTCACACTAGCATCAACGATTTTATAGAATCTTCCATTAGTTTGGGTTTACATTCCTCAGAGGGTTTCTTATTTCCACCTCCCCCCCCCCCCCCCTTGTCTGTTTTCGATGATATACTTGCATATGGGCCACCAATCGAGGTTTTCTCATTGTGGTTATTTTCCCCATGTATTGCTCCCCATGGGTTACCGATTTCCATTACAGAGCCCTACCTTTACGAAAATATTTTGTTGTTGTTGACATACCTAACTACCCTTATCGCCCATGGGCTCTCTTCCCCTCCTCGCCTCTGGATCTCTGTATCTCGCTTGTCAGTTTTGAAGGATTTCTTCCTTTTAGTTCTTCAGAAATTTCTCCTCCACCTGGTAGTCTTGCCTCCATTCCTTTTTCTTCTCACATTGTAGTCCCCTCACCAATCTCATTGAAACCTCCTCCTTTGACCATAATCCCCTCCATAAGTTTCCACTCATTCCCCCAAGCCCAACCGCCCATTTGCTACTAGAAAATGAAAGAACCCCTTCGTTAAAGAAAAGAAGGGCCAAATCTCCTTCATTCTGGGTGACGAGATTGAGATGCACGAAGTCGTTTAAATGTATGAGTTTGCATTGATGGGTTATGCTCGTTGTCGTCATTTTAGTGGGAAGATAATATCAGAATGGATGACAAAGGAGTAGGGGCCTCATTCAACTCACTACCAACTTTTAGATACCAGTAAGAGGTTGGCTCATTTTCTTTTTCAACAAGTCTAAAGAGTTTCATTGGGCTTTGAATAAGGTTTGGAGTATGGACTCCACGCCTTTCATGCTTAATCATTGGACCCCTCTTTTTGATCCCACTTGGATAGAGGCTAGATAAGGCCCCTATCTAGGTTCATCTTTTGAAACTACATGTATAATTCTGGTCAAAGTATGTTCTTAGGGAAATTGGAAACAAGCTGGGGGAATGCTTGTAGGTTGACCTCACTTTCAAAGACTCTATGGAGATGAAGGTGGTGAGGGTATTGGTAAATTTGGATATCACAGATGACTTATGGGGTGAAATGAAGCTCCAACATTAAGGCATCACTTATCTTCATAATTTACACTATGATGGTATCCCCTTTAGTTGTCCCAGATGTCACAAGCATCACCACAATGTTATGAATTGTTCATTAGGGTTCCATGGCATCAAATGAAAGTAAATCCCTTGTCTCCCAAGATGAAAGAGAAATGATTTGTCTCGATGATGACGAATCCTTCTGTCCTTTCTGTAACTGTCTCAGCTACCCTTGCTATCTTGATGGCTTTGGCTCCCGAACTCACTGTGATTTTTCCTATGATTATTGATTGGGCTTCCACAAAGCACAAATATAATCAGCCACAACTCCACTTAGCCACTACTTTGATGGTTCCGCCATTGGGTACTCTCTCTTCAACGGTTTCTTTAACTTCTATTGTTTGTTGTATTTTAGATTTGGGGAAATATTGGAATACAATAGAACATGAACTCCTTGTACATATGTTATTGAAATTTTTGAAATTGAAATGAACTCCTTATATATAAAACAAAATTTTTGAAATTAAATCTCACTGGGAAGAAAAAAATTTATATTCCATTAGGAGGGAAATACATCTCTTTATCTTTCCTTTTTACTGAACTATCTCACTTTTTGAAACCTTCACATCTTTGCTCTAATTCATAATTCATGAAGGTCTACATTTTTTCCCTCCTATTACCTACTTTCAAGCCCTTTTTTTATGTAGGTATAGTTATGCTCTACCCCACTTTTATAAGGTAAACTCCAAGTCATGCATTTCTTTTTATCTAAACTCAACGACTGAAAATCGTCCCTCTATATTCACCATACTCAACTGGTCTAACGTGTGATTGTAAAGGAGCCTAGCAGCACAGGTGTGCCTTCTCCATGTCCTCAACAACAAAGATGAGAAATGATGAGGCATATGTTGGGGTTCCGAACACCCACAGCAGTAGGTAAGCAGAAGGAATCTATTCTCTCTCCTGCAAGTCCTTGGACTCCTAGGATCGCGGGTTCAACTGGCTTGGCTAGGTAGCTAAGGTCGGTCCAGTGCGATGAGAAGGGAAAATTTAGAATGAACCCGAGGCCTCACTACTCTTCAAATAGTCAAAGGGCCCATCAACATAGTTTCTATTTGTGGACAATGGAACATTTATTAGGAGGTCGAGTTCATTTGGATTGGAGGCAAAAACTGTTCAAAATTACCAAAATTATCGCGAGGACAAACTCAATTACTGGAATGCCAAGACCATCAAGTATTGTGACCATCTTTCTGAAGAGGCTAAATCTATCTGGAGGTGGATTTATTATCAGAGGTGGATTCCTTAAGCAAAGAGTAGCAAAATGTGTTGAAGGTTCTAGTGTTTTGGAAGACCAAGATCAACTTCTTCTAAAGGCTGAATTGTTTCATTGTTGCCAGATCTATAAGCCAGGTTCAACAATGCACTATAAATATTCAGATCAAGCTAATATGAATCATCATTTTGTCCCTTTTATATCTCTATTTCATGTGTTCATTACTTTTTCTTCCTAGCATTTTATGAAATGTTTGAAGAAATGCATTAAAGAGAGATTTAATTTTTTGTGAATTAAAACCAACATAGTTTAGCTTGGGAACATTACTTGACAGTATCTCCCTTTATCTTTTCGAATTTCTTCATGCTCTCATCATCCCCTTTAGATCTTAGTCCTTCAACAAATTTGATATGGGTTTTGCAATCTCTACAAAATTTAGTATGTACCTCTTGATGAAATTTATTTTATCGAATGAATATTGCACTAATTTCTTGCTTCTAGGAAATGGGATTTGTTGAATTACTTATATGATGGTTCAATTGATTTTGATGCCTTCCTTTGACACTATGTTCCTAGGGAGAATTTTTTCATAAACTCTGACAACTGACTTCTTTGGATTCAAGGATATCCCGTACTTTCAACTTCTAAATAAAACTTATTAAAGAAAATCTATTTGAGAAGATGAACATGGGCACTTTTTTTTGGACATAGATTACCTTATGGATCCCCCCTTGTATTGGAGAAGAGGCAACCTAATGTGAGGGAAGGTACCGCTAAGGTGACAATTGTAGTCTTTCTAAGTTTCCCTCGGGGTTTCACATTTAGAGTTAGGGCTTTTTATCATAAGTGAGAACTTGGGTGGTAACAGTTGGCACTATTGCCAAGGATGCCCATTTCCTCATGTATTGAATTTTTACATTCATGTATTGATGATCCTACAATTATAAGTTATAAAATTCCATCTGGTGACTCTGCATAAGGAGGTTGTGTTGAAGAAATATTCTACAATAACATGCTCATAGGGTATTTTTCACTAGATTGCAAAACTAGAAAGGTATTATAGAAGAAAGGTATACAAACTAGCATGTCAGTGACAAAAGTCGTGTAGCTCAATTAATTAGTTTGTTGATTATATGAGTTCCTTATTTTTAATATATATGGTCACACCATGGTTAGATGACATCTACAAACCACTTGAATTCTCTCAAATTAATGAAGCTCCACATGAAATTCTAGAAAATTCCATTGATAACATTCCAATAAAATAATGTTCTTTTTGCCTTGGATCATTGGCCAAAATTAGGAGTGTGATATTTAAAATGGGAGGAGAAAGACACTTAGATGTCACCACAAAGTTGTTTACATTGTCTCCTGTGGATGGTGTTGTCGAAGGGTGGAAAGGATTTCTTGATAATCAATTCAATGCATGCCCCCCTTCAAAATGATTTCCTTAAGAAATAGTGAGAATGAAAAGATAATAAATATTTATTGGTTGCTCTTAGTAGTTCTAAAGGAAATCAAACTAAAACTATAGAAGAGTTTAATAAGTGGTTTAACTCGATTGTGCAAAAATCACCATGCAATTTTTAAAAGTCTAGAGGCAACCACACTTATATATTACCTTGATTCAATTGATAGAGAACTTCATTTCCAGATCAAATAAAATGATCCCCAGAATCTTAAGGCAATTCAAATTTGTTGAGATTAGCATAACATGTTATTTCTTAAGATAAATACTTCAAATTCCATATTAGCCCATTTGTTAGTCCATTTCACTTTCATTAGCACTGAATCATTATCACATTGACAGAAACTTAAGAAAGAACATGTGATCGAATCAAAAGACAAGCCAAGACAAGAGAACATAATAATTGGCACAAGCTAGGGAAAAACCCCAAGATGGGGAAACCCTTGATCAAATATTCTTATTATCAATATCAAATGTTCAACAGAGAAAGAGAGAAAGAGAGTACAATCAATTTCAAGGTTGAATTGCTAATATCATGACTAGAACCACTGACCATGTGCCAAATATATATCCCAAACAAGTTTGCCATTATGTCTTCAAATAATAACTGACAAGTTCTGCCCTAACCAGTAGACAATAGTATTCAAAGTTCCAACTCAATAGGTTCCAAAATGAGCTCAATCCTGGTTTACTTCAAGCAGCTTCCTTTGTTGATTATAAAGAGGCCAAGACAGTCCCAAATTAAGCAGTGAAGACTGGTCAAAGGGTTGATGAGTTCAAAGGTCGAAGATCTGTAGTAAGGGCTCGTATATTAGTCTAGATCTTGAGACACTTGTTATGGTCCTTCCTTTAGGAAAACCTAATCTAAGGTTTTGTGCTACAAACAACCTCCATCAAGGTTTCATGTCTAATTTTATTGTGCCTTGTTCTGCTCCTTAGAATAGCCTTTTGGCCCCCTGTCCAAGGCTCACAAATCCTGCAACCCTCTTGAAATGATTACAAGAAGATGCATCCTTCAATAGAGATGAAAGCTCACAAAAATTCACTACCCTAACTTGCGACTACCATCTTGCTTCAAGATCGAACCTATGGAAGGAATAACACACCAAAAACATACCCAATACTTGTCCTCCTAGCTCCTTCAAGTTGCAGCTACCTCAAAGATATATTAGAGCCCTTGAGTTGTGTCAAATGAGGTTGAAAGGAACCTCTTTATATACAATTCAATGGGGTTGAATATTAGAGAATCTAGGGAAAAGTAGTGTTGTGATGATTCTCCATGACTTTATAACAATTTGTGAAGTCTTTTTACTTTTTCTTGTTTATCTTATTCTTCTTGTTCTTCTTATTAGTGCATATGTGTGTACTTCATCAAACTACTACCAAAACAAAATAACAAGAACACAAATTTTGGCTCTCTACGAGGGACAAACCCTCTCCACTCTTAAGAGGGAAACCCTTTGTAAGATTTCTCTTATTGAAGCTTCTTATTTGAACAACTACCAAACCCTAGACCATTTACTATAGGATCCTCCAAGCAAAATTCAAATCCTTCCTCTTTCTACGCTATAGCTTCTGGCACATGGACCTTTGTCTTCTGATAATTCTGCTCCTTAGTACTTCATCCTTTTCTACTATTCTAAGTTAGGAAACCCTATAATATTAGGGCTTCTCTTCTTCGTTATAAGGAGGACCTTCTTTTCTTTCCTTGGAGACCTTGTAGACCTTGTTATACATTCAAGTGAGGTCTGTCAATATGCTTCCTTTGTATGTTGTCAAGCTTGCAACAGTATACTTCTGAATTCCCTACACATGTGGATAGAAACCCTAGAACAATCCTCCTTTCTTCTCTGGATGGGGAGGCCTAATAGACCTTATGTATTAGCCCAAAAATAGCGATATTGATATTATGATTTCCTAATGTACTTGACCATAGACAGGTCCTTTCCTCCTCGTGCGTGTGGCTATTGATGCCCTAGCAAACAACCTTGTACCTTCACTATTTTTTCTTCTTGTCTTGTTGCTCTTGTAGACTTCCTATTTCAGCTTTCTTTTCTCTCTTTGGTTGTGGATTTCAAAGCCAAGTTCCACATTGAATGAGGAGTGGAAAACCTGTATAAATAGAGGCTTTTCCCTCCTCTTTAGGCTGACTTGATTTTCTTTTAAGGCTGACTTACAGTTTGTATTATAATTCAATTTTTACCCACCATTTTGTTGCTTGGAGACCACATTGATGCTAGGAGAGGATTTGACCATGCTTGGAGTTGTTCCCTTGACCTTGTATGATGTAACATGCCCTCAAAGGATCTTATCATAATTACATTTGACTTTGACTCTCTAGAAGCACTTCAAAATGTGCTTGACCTATTTTCAATGAGCAAGAAACGCATTGACAAATAATGAAAAAATAATTTATGTTTTCGTGAATAAGTACAAATATCAAAATTACATTTATGAAGACCTAGCCTAGTTACATTTCCTTCAACATTTAAGAGACATGACTTTTGGGCTTATTGAGCCGACATATAGGTGAGGCCTACCTTGATGATTTTATATGATAGAAACATAAATTAGAAAACACACTTTTCCTTAACCAAATTCGATGAACTTTGGGTCGATTTTGGTCCTCTTGGAAAGAGGAATTCAATGCCATAATTATATTCTTCAAGAGACATTCCAAAAGTGGAATTTGGCCCTAGTTTTCAATTTTAACACTCCCTCTCAACTAGGGATAATTCCACTTGCCAATCCATCCAACATCAATCATGCCATCATGTCGTCGTGAACCATGTCAGTATCTCTTCTCTAGTCTGCTCTGCTGAAAACTAATATGAATAATAAATAAGAATCGATCAAGAGTGAGTCACAAGACCTTTCCACTCTCCAATGATAAAATTTAGTCCACATAACCAAAGGGTGAACTCCAATCGGACTCGATCCCAAGTGATCAAGTTGAAGGAACATCATTCATCCTAGACATAGGGAGTATGATAGTACATGTGTCCATCGGTAGTGCTATAGTCCCAAACCATTTTTCTCAACTCATTGGCCAGATGAGAAGTACTTCCCATGTGTCCCATACTATATGGTAGTATGACACAAGAACATCAGCAGGGAAAAGAATATATCACATCCTACTCACAACCACTTGTAGGGAAAGGGGAAACCACATCCTACAAACACATTTCATAATCATACGTACGGAAAGGATGAACAACATCCTACAAAATCATATCACAACTATCATAGGGAAAGGATAAACCACATCCTACATGCATGCAAAACAACAATAGTAGGAAGGATCCTACACATGGGGAAGGATGAACCACATCCCACCGACATGTCAACCACAAATCGTAGGGAGCAAGCATCCTATATGTGGGGAAAGGATGAACTACATCCCATTTACATGTCAACATATGCCTATATGCATCTCTCACTGGGGTATCCATAGGAGAAGGTGAACCACTCATCCTGCTCATATGCCATAGGAGAAGGTTGTTGTAGGATAAAATGCACGGTGTATGGAGAATGGAGATACCCTCAAAGGTCTTCCTGGGACCTTTGGTAGGCTGTAAGATTATCTGCAACTGTCACAAAGTTACATGCATGTTTATAAAAAATAACTAACTATCAAAGTAGGAAAAATAGATTACCTTAAGCCTCCATGTAGATTTTTTGGAGAGCATAACACAGTTAGGTGGAATTCCAATGAGCTGACTCCAGATCAAGTCCTGCACATAGAAGAGACAAGCATGATCATAGCATACAACTCTAATAACTAATACATGAATACATAAGAGAACATCTAGGTACACATAACTAAGCTACTTATGCTAAAAGGTATTGGACAAACAAATAAATGAATGATAGTACCAACACCACAGAGTAGAGAGTACAACTGTAATTCTATATTAATGTCGAAAGAGTGATTACACCAATCTGTTCCATCAACCTTCCCTTACCCCTCTAGCTTCTCTCTCTCTCTCTCTCTCTTCTTACCAATTCTTATGATTTGATACAATGCTCGACAATCAAGTATGTTATCCTTTCAAATGATCTGACCCTTATCACCATAGCCCTAGCTTTGCTTATGTAGCAATTGAGTTAGGGTTGCCAAGCTCCTCCATGAGTTCCTTAGGGTAAAAGCAATGAAGTTGCCATGCTTTTTCGCTCATTTGCCTCCTTCATTAGGATTATAAATCCCCCAAATAGGTCAAACTTGAGATGTTTCCTTGCTTTTCTTCAGTAGATCTAGGAGCAAATATCTAGATATTTATGAGTCAATTCACTCCTTTGACCCTTAAAACTTCATTAGGGTCCACTAACATTGTTCCTAAACTAGCAACTTGAGTTAGTTGGGTCACTAACGCACCCTTAAGCTTACAGAGAAGCTTTATAAAGTAGGTTGTCAGTGCATAGCCAGCGTTAGTGTGGAAACAAGGCATGTGATCTTGGTCTTTGCTTCAACTATCATGTCTTTCCCCTCTGAGATAATGAGGGGGTCAATTTTTTGTATAATAGATGCCCCATAAAGTGTGAGAACAGAGGCTGCAACGATGGCCGAAATACTTTACTTAATTGTAACTTTCCTTCTTCGACAAAAATAGAGAGAGGATCAGAGCTTCGAGTGGTACGAGAAACTTGATACAACACACATATATATAACTAATAAAATCATGTCCTAAGTCGGGCATTCCCATGCTCAGTAGCTATGTCAGAGTGATTTTCTCCAAAGAGATATGATGGTGCTAGCCGCCGATAAGCACAATGTGGATTTGGTGTCATAATAAAATCATCCTGATAAGCTGTCTCCAAAAGACAATATATGCAACCTGGGAGAGGAAACAAGGCTGAGTGATGCAAGCCTCTACCCAAGGTCTTGATTTCCACTTCACTGAATAGCATAGATCGATACATGTGAATATATGCGTTGATGTCAAAAATGCATGAAATCATCTGGTTACCAATCAATAATGGAGATCGTTGAAAGATGCAAGGGAGGCCACCAATAATGGTGATGGTCTCCAAGATGCACAATACAATCTAACGAGTGTGAAAGATGTTTTTTTTGTCAAACACCCATAGAATCGCTTAACCAGGAGCCAATAATGAGAACCCCTAATCAAACATAAGGCAACCTGCCACTAACATCTGCAAGTACCAAGACACTGAATGTGTTTCTGGGTTGTCTTCCTAGATAGAGTGTTGAAGTCAATAGGAAGATACCTATCGAAAGGTAGGGAATAATGTGTCCTACATTAATCGACACAAAACGGAACAAGAATGATTTGGTTTTTTAGGAATCTTTGAGCATTCAGTCTAAACAATAGAGGGCATGATGAAAGGATATGTTTGATGGGTTGATGGAGGAAACAAAAGGTTAACCCTTGAACAATAGAAGGCACGACAACGGTTTTACCATGTAGCACTAGACTCATGAACAGCAAAGAGTGTTAGGATACAGAGATGCAAGAACATTGGGGTATTTAGGTTAAAATCAAAGGATCATAGGATTCATATTGAGAGGTCGTCATAAGGAAGGTTTATCTAAGGGAGTTCCATGTTCAAGGGAACGACTGCTGCTAAACCACGCTTTCTAATACTAAATGCAGTTGTATTGTCTACTTTCCCAGTCTGATTAGTTTAGTGAGTCCAGACAGGTAAACTCATCAATCTTTTCACATTTTAAGAGTCTGAGAAGGATAGCGAAAAGAGCGACTCTATGCCCTATCTGATTAGTTTAATGAGTCCAAACAGGCAATCTCGTCGATCTTTTCATGTTTTGAGAGTCTAAAAAGGATCGTAAAAAGAATGAATTTATATCTTGTCTGTGTAATTTAAAGAGTCTAGACTAGACAACTCAGTGGTCTTTTCATATTTAGAGAGCCTGAAAAGATCGTAAAGAACGACTCCATGGTGGTCCCTTTGTCATAATTGTTAACTGGGTGCGACAAAAGCTTATTAGTATACCCGGATCGGTTACTTTTCCATGACTTAATCTATTGAATCTAGATAAAGAGAAACCTATGTTCAATAGATGTCGACCTCATTTTGTCACGAGTAGAAGGAGATGGACTAAAATCGTTTTTTGTCGTGAATTTTTAATGACACACACGATGACAAACTCAATACCTTCATCAAATTTTAACGAGTCAAATGAAGAAAACTCAAAGTATCTTTTTCATTTTATTGAGAAAGGAAAAAGAGGTAAAAGAACTGCTCATTCCTTCTTCGTAGATTTAATGAGCCCGAAGAAGGGGAAAAACTCGGGGATTTTTCGATTTAAAAGCGAGAAATGGTCCCAAAAAAGCAAGTGCTCTTGTTGCCGCCATAGATTTTTAACGAGCCTGGTGACTAAAACTTGGGATTTTTCAGTTTAACGAGCAAGAAAAGTACCTAAAAGAATTCTCGAGTCATCCTTATAAATTTTTAACAAGCCTAAAGACAAAATTCGAGATTTTTTCAATTTTATGAGCGAGAAAAAAGCGCCTAAAAAGAATTCTCTAATGATCTTTTTCAGTTTAATGAGCTAGAAAAAGAGTGAAAAAGAGTTGCTCGAACTGCCATCGTATGTGTTTAACAAGTCCAACAATGACAAACTCGGGGATTTTTCAGTTTAAGAGTGAGAAAATATCCCATAAAAAAGCGCTCATATCTTCTTTGTAGTAGTTTAACAAGCCCAAAGAAGGAGACTCAAGGTTTTTCAAATTAAAGAGCAAGAAAAATGCCATAAAAAGAATGCTCGCTCTTCTTCGTGGTAGTTTAACGAGCCTGAAGAAGGAGACTCAAGTATTTTTGGATTAACAAGCAAGAAAAATACCATAAAAAGAATGCTTGATCTTCTTTGTGGTAGTTTAACGAGCCCGAAGAAGGAGACTCGAGGATTTTTCGGATTAACGAGCAAGAAAAATACCATAAAAAGAATGCTCGATCCTTCTTGATCCCATGCTTGACCATAGAAGGGTCTATGCCATGCATTTCCTCATAAGACCAAGGGAAAAGATCACGGAACTCCTTAAAAGGGTAGTTGAAGCTCACAATTTCCTCATGATTGTGATTGGCTCCAATCTATATGTTTTCCACGATGCATGTCATGGCAGAAATATCGATGAGCAATATCTTTGAAATATTGCCCATGTTTCCTTCTGCCTCCAAAGTTTGGATAGTCGTATAGGGTGAGGAAATGATTTCTGGTATGTCAGGCAACAGGATTTGGAGAGGCATCGTGTCTGAATCAGATATCGAAACATGATGGTGCAAATCCTCCCAAGGTCGCTCTTCTAAACTCATGATTTCTCGAATAGCTTCATCCGTAGGTAGGACTTGATTGAGTGGATCGAAAGAAGGAGCATTTATGGGAGGGGCAATGGTACCATTAGCCATAACCAAAGTGAACAGAGATTCGGATGCAGATTGAATAGCTTGGTAGGCCAATTCAGCTAGTGACAGCAGCACTTGTTCTCCGTAAGTGTCAATGTCTGAAGGGGACAGGATGATCCAAGGATCGGCTGGTTCATGACGAATGGATGAAACTATAGATACCATCTGTGGAACCATGGTTGGTGGAAGAGGGAAACGACCCATCAGGGAAGAGTCCTTCAGTAGACTGGTATCGATATTGACATAAGAGTCAGGTACACAACCCACTAAGGGTACAGAGCTGCTAGGTAACGGAGAGTAATCTGGGGTGCAAAAGGATAGCTGGTCCACTGTGATTATCTTTCCATCCAAGGGAAAGAGGATGATACGGAAGACCGAAGACACAACAGCCTTCATGGAAAAAGTCCAAGGGTGGCCTAAAAGTAGATTATAGTCAAGTTTATGATCCACGACTTCAATATCTCCTATTACCATTTTCCCACTCAAGGTGATGGGATAGCTAGCTAGGTAATGTTTTTGGAGGAAAGTGTGGCCGTCAAAAGCTTTAAGGGAATTCGACGGTGGGGATAGGGTTGGAGATCCCAAAGTGAGCCAACATGAAGCCGACATGACACAAATAGAAGCACCTTTGTCGATGACAGTTCTATGTATACCTTTACCTTTTGAAAAGATTTGCACCTGAAATGCAAGCTAGTGAGAAAGGGGAGGCTTACATTTTTCCATGTCGAAAATTGCAAGCATGGAATCTTGTGGGTCGATACCACCAATAGCCAAAAGCAAATCTTTCCTTTGTGCTGGACATATTTGTAATACTTCGAGCGCTAACATAGCTGACGGCGCTTGCGCCAAGTCTTCTACAATGTTGTAGTTTTGGGCGGCACATGCAGATGTATTGTGTGTTGTGCATTGGAGTGCCCCTTTAGGGGGGTGAATCACAAGGTTAGCAACTAGCCTTCCGATATGCCAATTGTTAGGCAGTGGTGGGTTTTGACTTGAGGAAGGTTCCTCTGCATGAGCGACAGGAGCTCCATAAGATTTGGCTCTGGTTTGTAGATCTACTATTTCAAAGGTGTTATCCTTCACCAACTGAAAGATGTTGGGAACCACCATTTCCCCCTTGGGGGGGTTGGGGTTGGTTGAAAATGAGGTGTTGCTGCTACTGAGAGGGGAAAGGAATATTAAGGACAGTGGAGATCCTACCAGTATCCTTGATAGCAATGAAATTTGTGTACTCCTGAAGACATAGACACAGATATGTCATGTGGTATTTAGCATAGATTTTTCAAGGGAATTTGGGTTTATCCTTTCCATCGTCATAGGGTGCAGCAGCTGTCTACTTTGGGTTTTGCTGCTTTGTTGACTGTTCCTCAGAAGGAGCGGTATTTTGCTTATTCTTCTTGTTCTTACCACCAGGTTTTTGCATATACTGCACAGAGTTTATCGTGGTGGTAGGAAGAGCAATCAATTTGGTAGAGGGGTCTACTAACATCTGAGCAATGGAACCACTGAGTTGTTTTACAGCAACCCCAAAGGTTGCGCCGATAATCCCATCAGTGTGCGCTCCAGGTGTTGAGTAGCAGAAACATTGGAGTTATGAGGGGCATTGGGGATTACATCATAAAGAGTGCCATACTATGAATATATCAGATCTAAGTGTTGGGCATGATGTATGGATTGGTCTTCTATGACTACAACACTTAAGGTGACATCCTTAGTGATTTGGGGGATTAGGGACTTGCAGAACCAGTCTGCTAAGAGATAGTCTGGGAGGGGAGCTTTGACTAACCTCCACCTATGTCTCCATTCATGTATATGATCAGAGATGTGGGTCATGGTATCCTGATGTAGTGAAGTGAGGAGCTTTGTCCCAGTCTCATAGCAGATGGGTAGTTGGAAGTGATTTAGGAATTCCATCACTAGAGCATCGAAGGTATTTACTGACACATGTGGTAACTCAATGTACCACTTAGTTGCGTTTCCAGTGAGGGTGCGGGGAAAAAGACGTAACTGGGCACTATCATCCACCATGGAGTTAGAAACACACCAAAGATGATAGGAAGTGATATGGGTGCCCGGACCCTCCCCTTGTTTTCTGTCAAACTTTGGGATGTCTGTTGGTAATTTATGCAGGATCGACGGTCAAAGTAAGTTATGATGGATGGGGTCATTTGTAAGTTTGTACAATTCGGGGATATCCAACGTTCCCCCAACTCAGGCCAAGGCGATGACATATGACTTGAGGATCCTTGCGGTCCTCCCATCATTTAAGTCCAAATATTATACATAGGTTGCGTGGTATAGTAGTTTCCTTGGGATATGGCATTGTAATGTGGATTTCCATGGGGATTGTGACACTGGGGTATCGAATTGCCCCCAAGATAAGCAGTTCCCCCTTGACTCATGTTGTGGTCACCAACAACCCCCCCTCTTTTGTTTGGTATTAGCAACAACACCGAGCAAATGGGGGACCCTTAGTAAAAAAAATCATCAAATTCCCCTTGAATATTTTGTTTTTCCTTAGAATATTATCGCAGCAAAACAAAGGAAACACTTCTTTTTATAAGCGTATCAAACCACGAAGAAGCAGTGCTAAACTCATTGCATCTCATTTACCATAAGTGCTCTTAATAGGAGAGGCTTAAGAAATCCCCGACGGCCGATGTGCGACGTCGTATATCGCAGCAGCCGCATAGAGTAAGACGCAATGACTAATATCCGCGATGTGCGATTTGCGATTTATGATCTCTGATCCACAATCTGCGATCTGCGATGATTCGATATTGTGATACCACAATGCTATAATACAAATCTGCGATTTGCGATCTGCGACGAACGTGAAATCTTGCTCAGCACAACCTTCAAGGAAAGATGTCCTTTAATCAGAATTAGGCACGTGCCTGTAAAAAGAAATTAATGATCATATGAATGGCTAATTTTCATTTTTCAAAGAGTCAGTTCACTTTGAATGTCATGATTATACACACGCAAGATCTGAAGCTTTCATATCAAACTTTATTTTTCATTTACTCTTTTCCTTTACGCAAACTATAAAACAGGAGATAAAATGGAGTAATTTTTCTTTTGCAGGAAACATCTAAGGAAAAGAGGAAAGCGTCAATGGTCATAGGCCATAGAAGGGACTTCTTCAGAAGTAGGAACCACATACGATAGGACTATAGATTCCAGAGTATCACTCAGCGAATGCTAGCGACCGATAGGCCATCTGAAGCTCAGAATCAAAGGCACACAAAAGCAGCATGACTACAAATATACCTGAAGCTTACACGACAGAAAAGCCCGGAATGAAGAACAAAGGCAGTTTCCAATCCAGAGAATTGCTCGGAAAGTAAAGTCTTCTGACTCATCAAGTCATTCACGAAGACAGAAAACCAAAATAGCAAAAGTAGATCTAGTTTGAGAAAAATTCGAGTTATTACCAAGTATACATTCAGTCAGCGGGAGATTCTCTAAAATATCTAATAGTTTTTCAAAAAAGTGGTGTCGACCCTTGTTACTTCTATTTTTATAACATGCACAAAGGGAAAGGCAACCAACCGACTCTTCTTAGACGAATGTTGCACACTCACAGCACTAAGGAGAAAATACAGAAATAGTTCAAAGTTAGATTTAATTTTTAGAAATAATTTGCTTTATCATAGGGACGATCATTTGAAAATCGGATCCCAAATTTATGTAATCAAGTTAATTAGTTAGCAGTATTTAAACCCTTCTCATGCATTTAGAGAAGG
>APFE030919149.1:13248-44613 GCA_000404065.3 Pinus taeda | reverse complement strand
CAATAGAGGGATTCTATGGGGCACAGTAATAACAAAATGGGGACAATAGGGGCACAACAATATTAGTAAGGGGTATAACTACAATAGTAATGGGGTAATCACTAGTATTATAGGGACCCAACATAACGCATAATTAATTTTTAGTATAAAAATGTTTGTTTTAAAAACAATTACAAAAGGTTATAAGTGTACATAACATGATAATGGATTTTTTTTGGATGGGATTTTTTTTGGATGGGATGTGAAAAAGTCACCATGAGATACTTCCAATGATATTTTTTTTAGCGTCGCAATGCACTAGAAAAGTAAGTAACAAGGATATTCACATTACAAATAATTAACAATTATGTTAGTCATAATGCAAAACAATATGTATTTAATATTAAAAAAATGACTGACTTAAACATAGTTATCAACTTATCAAAATACTTCATGGTTCTTCTATAAAGGTTGTATTTAGTGGTTTTTACTTTCATTTCAAAAAATGGTCTTCTCAATATCATCCATTTTTTAGAGTTAAAATGTGAGAGCATTTTACAACAATGTTTTTAACAATCCATAATGATGTTAACAAAAAATTTAAAATCAACTTGAATAAAAAATTGGTGTTATTGGAAAGACACTTTTTTTTATATTCGAGCTTAAAATTACAACTTGTTTGATATGTTACCATTTGCAACTGATATCATTATCAGTGAAATCTTAAATTCAATCGTTGAATTAAAAGTAGTGTTATTAGTGACATTATTTTTCTATCATAGTTAAAATTATAAATTGTTTGAAACCATCCTTTAACAATTAGGTTTACTAGGTTGATCTATGTTTACTAGATTTACTAGGTCAACCATAGTCAACCATGGTCAACAATGGTCAACTAGGTTTCCTAGGCTACCTAAGTTTACTAGGTTTACCAAATTTACCTAGGTTTACTAGGGTGATTTTATGAGAATAATTGAGAACGCTTTATGATTTACAAAGTCTAGGTTGTATCAATAATGTAAATGAAATAATTGTATAAAAGATATTTTTAAAGAAAGGAGAGGTTCAAATTTGATGGGGCATATAGTATCTAGATCTATGTCAATCAATTTGTGAAAACACTATAGATGTGAGGTCTTTTGTTCCACAACAAGGGGGGCACATACCTTAATTTGGTGTCTTGTTATGTTAGGACTATGCCAACCCCAACCATGGGCCTCTTGTAAATGCATTGTAAACATTTTTACATAAATAAAATTTAAAGGGGGACTAAGTCAAGGGACACAAATTCCAGAGCTGAGAGGAGGTTGCTTGCTTGGGATGTCAGTGAGTTTCTTATGTAGAAAGCTAAACTGTTTTGGGGACAACCATTAAAGGGTTGGTTGGTGATCCTTAATGGACTGGTCAAGAAATTAATTTGGGTTGCAAGGAAGTACACATGCCATGTTTCCTTGAGAAACACTTATAAGGCAAGGAGAACTAAATTAATGAAGTTGATTGTGCTGGTAGAAAATGACATAAATTGATCCCAACATAGAAGAAAAGACAACATAGAAAAGAGAGGGAGTTTTATCTCATGGAGATACATGCTCACTATCATTTAGAGAGGAGAGAAAAAACACTCACTCACTCACTCACTCAACCAGAGTGGATTAAGCATTCAACAAGAAGAAAGAAGAAGGATTGTAAATGGTTTCGATTGGAAAGATTGGTAGATAGGTGGGTTCTCCTTAGTGAGGAACAATGCATTTCGAGTCCCTATAAAGCCAGAGAGTGGAGATAGTTTTCTTTGGATCCTCTTATTAGCGTGGATGGAGGATTGTGTCCTTTAAATCCTAGAGGGAGAGTCTTTGAAACCTTCTTATTATTGATTTATAGTGGGTTCTGGATTCCCTTACGTGGGTGGAACCACTGTGTGTTGGTAAAGGTGGAGAGGTTACTCTCTAGATTCCATTGGTATCTTTAGGTGGAGGTAGTTGACCTATGAATTCCTTGCGCTTTATTTGATTATTAAGTGGTTGGTGGGTGGGGGAGGGAGGTCCTTTGAAGTCCCTGTTTTAGCCGACAGTTGGTGTTTTATCCCTTAAGCAAGCCCCTTAGTCTTTGGAATTTGGCTCGGGGGTGATAGCTGCGAGTGAGCTTGGTTACCACTATCTAAGGTTGGGTGGAGAGTCTGTGTCCCAAACTCAGTTGCCGAAGATATTCCAAGGTAAGTGCTTCATGTATTTTTTGTGTTAATGAATATGTGCCTGCATTTCTAGATTGTAGTGGTGTTGGTAATTGTAATGTGAATGTATTGTAAATACTAAACTAAAATAATGTTTATAAATGTGAGCAACAAAGGTGTAATACATCCTTGGAATGGAATGGTTGTTATGAAATATTTGACTATGCTATTAGCATGCATGTTAAATAACAATATACAATGGTAGAGCATCATAAATGGTTCCAAGAACTAGTTTTAATCATTACAGTCATTGTCATAAGGATTCTTTTATTATAGAAGAAGGGCTACAAAAAAGGAAACATGTTGATAGGGCCTGTGCATACATATATCATTGAATGTACATTTATACTAGCCACAAGCCTATAAGGAATTTTATGAGGCTTGTGTTGATGATGAGGATAACTTCCTCTTGTGACTATTATAACTCATGATCTTGCAATAGAGGCTCAGTCAACCTTGCATTTTCAGCAATCGTACAAGTCTTCGACGAGTTCATAGTATTGTTGGCTATGGCATTGCAGCACTAAGTGATCTGTAATACAAACTTGAAGGTGATGGAAAAATTTACTAGTAAAATTTTATGTATTGTAGGCAATGGATCACTTTGCAAAACACATAATAATGGATTTTAAAATTAGTTAACAGTATAAACAGAGACAAAATTCATATCAGAAACATATAACAACAAAAGTGATAAAGGAGTTCACCCCTCTCCAGGGCTACATCTCCTGGTCCAGCTTTCAATGTTGGGCCTCTTTCATTAAGTGCTCAAATTTGTGTTTACATGGATTTATGGTGCTCAAAATGTAAATATTATGTCTCCAATGGCTTTAGAACAGTCAAAAACCCCTAGCTGGGTTTAATTTGGCCAAAAAGTAAAGAAGTTATGCTCTCTCAAAGTTTTCTCAGCTAACTCATTTACAAATTGCACTGGACTGCTAACCATCCTATGAATCCGCCTTTTCTGAAACTGCCAAGAGACAAATTCGCTTGGCGCTGACGAGATTCACATTGAATTGGGTGCATTTTGTTGCCTCGTTTAAATTTCCAATGACCCCTTGAGCAGAAAATTGGGCAACATAGGCCATGTGGTTGAGGACTAGGGCCAACGTCTCACCCTCGCCCTCGAAGCCCTAGCCATTACCACACTGGTTCACATGTGTGCCATATAACCTGGGCCTATCCCTTATTTTCTGCACCCGACCATTAAATAATCCGTCAAGCCCTCCGTTGATCGCCACTGGTCATATGTGGGTACACACGACTGTGGATTGGTCCCCATACTTTCGTCACACAACTGCTAGTGCTGTGCTCTGCCCATGCCATGGTCCCATGCCCTAGGTTGTGGCCACATGTTAGGATTAAGTCTAGCCCCCCACAATTGTTGCGCTCTGGTCGTATGGTATATGCATGAGACAATTGTTGGTCCCAAACATTCTGCCTCCATGAATGTTGCCGCTATGGTATATATTCCATGGTTTGGTGGTTCAAAATATTTGGACGTCGAAACCTTGGGTTGGGGCTAAGCCCGAGCCCTTGTCTCCCTTGCCTGTGGTCTCATAGGCATGGGGTGACTAGGGGCCAGGGCTTAGCCCCAGCACCATCCCCCAAATGCAAAACACATAAACTTTAAATACAATTTGGAGACTATAGTAGTTAAGAACCACAATGTGCCCTAGAGGTAAAGCGCTACAATGTTGTTCCACAATCTTGTGCTCGACTCACCTAGAGGCCTGTTCAACTGTAACATAATTTTAATGAACTATGGGTGCCACGTGGCATCCCAGCATTGGTCCAACTCATAACCTAATTCAATCAATCAAATGTGCAGTAAATTTGACCCAGTACGGAGAGGCAAAGTGGCAGCCTAACATTGGCCCAAATTGTACAATCATCCCGCCTAGTTAGTAGTCCTGCATCCAATCAACAAATTTTTTACCTAGTCGAGAAAACAATCAAAACACAATATCGGGAGCATATGATACTGATTTTGAGCGATTCAAGTTGCATTGCATTCAGTTCATTGAGATATACACTATGGTATAGGTTTCGAGAACTTTTGAACACTTTTAATTTTGAGCACTTTACTAATCCCCTGGATTACTGCTTCCAAATGGAAGCTTTTGGACCTCCAAAAGACTACTTTCAATCAACAAATAGATGAGGGTATAGTTCCCTCACCCTTCCCATCTCAATCCATTTGGCTTTGCCTAGTTTTGCACCTTTGAGCCTCATATGAAGGTGCTTCACATTCCCTCTTCTTGAAGTTCTTGTTTTTCTGTCAAGGATAGGATATTGCTGCAATTCTTCAAGATTTTCAAGAGAGAAAGCTTCTCTTGAAAAAAATTGAACACTCTCTTGGTCGTCAATCAAAGGATGCTTACCCAATTTCAATTTATTTTCACCTTGAAGATTTTCCTAACCGATGCAAAGCCTTACTTTATTCCCAACCTGAAAACTATGGTCAACACAAGGCTTATCATGTTTAGCCTTGTATTTGGCTTGACTCTTCACCAAATGTGATTTCCATCACCATGCACCATCCTTCCTCAAAGCCAAAACACTAGGAAACCCACAAGAAGATGTATTAGAACTAATGTTCCCTTTGTCAAGTAGCTCTTGCATCTGCTTCTTGATTCTTGCATTTTCTAACACTGGCATCTTGTTCAAACCAATGTTCAAAAGTGAAGCATCCTACTGCAATTGAACTTCGTGGTGTTTCTTCTTTTGGGAGGCAACACATTAGATTCTTGAAAAATCTTATCACATGTGTTAATAACTTCAACAAAATCTGATTTTAATATTGCATCACATTCTTGGAAGGCTTTAGATTCATCAACATCTTTATGTTTAATCATCAACAATGCAAAATTCTGACTAACATTTACAAACCTCTTCATTTGTCTAGCATTCACAAGAGACAAATTCAACTCCTTGTGATGTGCTCTAACAATATACTCAATCCCATATTTAAACTAATTATACTTGTTCTCGTGGTGATGAAAGATGGCTTTCATGTCATATAGGTATGGGCTTGCCAAAACAATCCCTCATATGTCAAGTGGTGCCACCTCAAGTTCTACCTCATCAATAAAATTTGCAGTGATGGCAAATCTAAGTATGCATTTCCTTGTCAATTTCAATTTGGCATTGTCACATACCCGACTTAAAGGATAAGGTTTAGGATGAGGAATGGTTTCCAAATTTAGTTTCTTGACAATGTCTTCTGAAATGATGTTTGCTTGTGATCCACTATCAAACAAAGTATCTACTTTGTTATGTTTTTTTATGACTCTTATATGGAAAAGCTATATTATTTTTCTTTCATTTTGAGTTTCAGTGGGTTTACTTGAAGAGCTAGTACTTGCAATAGAATCATTACCTTTCAATCCCATGGCTATGTTTTTTGTTTCATCTTCGGAATCAGATCCTGGATCTTGTTGTGTAGTTGCAACAATCTTTTCTTTCTCCTTGTTGTTAAACGTTTTGGGTCTCGTCTCAGGATGAAGTTTCCAACATTGGTCTTCATCATGACCTTCTTTTGAATAGTACTTACATGTGAGTTTTTCTCCCTCTTTCTTGACTGAAGCATTATTTTTATCCTTGCCTTTGAAATTTCCTTTTCCTTTATCTCCGAACTTAAATGACTTCTCACTAGTTTATTTAGAAACATTCTTCCCTCTTGCTTCTAAATGAGTTGCTTGTACGCAAACTTCATCTAGTTTTGTAGGGTTAAACATCAGAATTGCGTGTCTTAAGTAACGATGAAAACCTCCAATGTATTTTAGTAGAGTATCTTGGGAGGACAAATCTATACCCAAAATCAAAGCTCTTTTCGTAAATTCTTGAGTATAGCTTTGCACATTTTGACCCTTACCTTGCCTAAAGTTTTGTCAATCCATTATAGCTTTTTGCATGTATACTAATGGATAAAATTGTCTTCTTATTGAAACAATGAAATCATTCCAAGAGGATAAAACCTTACCATGTTTCTTCATGTCCTCTTGAGTTTTGGCCTCTCACCAAATAAGTGTTTCACTTTCCAACCAAAGAGAAGCAAGATGAATTTTGGTCTCATCATCCTTGATTCTTTGTATCCTACAATACACTTCAATTTGACGAATCCAGTTATCTAATTTCTCAGCATTTACCTCTCCATCATACATAAGAAATCTAAACTTTATGTCAAGATTTAACAAAGGAGTTTTACCATGTCCCTTTGGAGAATTTGGAGGTATTTGTGAAAGGGTAGAAGAAGTAGAAGAAGATGAGGATTAAGATGAGGATGAGGATGGAGGTGAAGGTGGTGGCTTGTCACCATTTCGTCCATTCCCTTTCGGAGGTTTTTCTCATTTTCCTCCATCTCCTTTTTGATATTTTGAGCTCTCCCCTTGCAACCTTGAATTCCTCTCCTCATAAAGAAATTTTACCATTTCAAACATTTTAAAGAAGTCTTTTTCTAAAAGTTATTTCATCTTCAGACATCACTTCACCTTCTTCATGTGCCATGACTATTGAAGCTTGAGGTATGTGTGTTCTCCTTGAAAAAATGTGAGGCCTTGGCTCCACAAGTTCTACTTCTCCTCTTTTAAGCTTCAACCTTGTAAGCATCAGAAAACACTTGCAAACAAAATCAAACATAATAACCTTGAGCTCTGATACCAAACTTATCTATAATACAAACTTGAAGGTGATGGAAAATTTTGCAACTAAAATTTTATGTATTGTGGGCAATGGACACGGGGGCTTCACTCACTGAACCTCTGCATAGCACGTGCATTCATGACATACTAAACAATACCCTTAATTTGACTACATATTGGAAAATACCTCTAAAAATCACATTATTTAACCCCCTACTAATATAAATCCAATACACCTTCCCAATTAAAAAGAAAAAAAGAAAAAGAAAAACCTATTTTCACTAAATATTGAATGTATCGACCTTTTTATTCACATTTTTTATACCCTTTTATTTTATATCCCCTGTATAGTGACATGATGCCTCTCTTATGACCCCACATGCATTCTACAATGCACCTTTCTTCTTTTGATATACATTGTAAATGCATATTAGTTCTCCCACAATGCAATAACTTAACCCACACTCAAGCACATCTCACTAGATTTGTGGCATTTAATGGTCTAAGGCACACAAAGATCAACCATGTTTTAGGAAGATTGATTATGTGCATGTATATAAAATAACATATAAATTGATCTATATGATGATGAAAAATCAATTGATGAATGTTTATGAATAGGTTTGCACCAAATAAGGTGTTCAAGCACAAGTCTAGACCCTTGTTTGGTCAATTTAATGTTCTTAAATTGCAAGCATAAATTATCGACCAGAGTTGGTAAACTTATGAAGTGCAGGTGCACTGTATATGCTAGAAGTCTTTCCTTTAGTTTGTAAGATGATGGTTATATTTGTTTTGGGATTTTCGTTGTTATCTAGGTTTCTATTAAATTAGAGTTAGATTTCTACAAATTAATAAGTGGAGGTTAAGTTATTGTTACACTGATCTACCAGGTCATACCTATATTAAGTATCATTCTAAATCATCTTATATTAATCATTATATCATTATGAATTTGTCCTAAACACCTTGCTGTTATAAAACATAGTATTGAAATTCAAATGATTCTAAGAGCAAGAAAACAATCCTTCAAAAGCTGTCTGCAAAGTATGTACAAACTCTGATTCTAAAAAGCATGAAAGTAATATTCTAACACTAACTGCATAATACATACAAGTTCTAATTCTAAATGCATAAAAATATTGTCTGTAATTAAGCGAAAAATGTTGAAGAACTAAACCATTAAATGACTGGGAAGAAATGTAAGCGCAAAAGAAAAAACGAAATGATAAACGAAATAATGAGATTTAACTTAGTTATAATGAAATGATGAAACAACAAAACAAGGAAACTAAACTAGAACGAAATGCAATAACATAAAGCGATAAAATGAAATAAACTAAACCTTGACTATGTGCGGGGGCCCTCCACATACAGTAGGTGTAAAGCACACTCACATACGCATCGCATAGCAAAAAGGTAACTTTAATTCCATATGAAAACAAAGGTTTGTTTCAGAATTCTTCAGAAATTTAACTATTACTTCCTTCATATCCTTTACAACGGATACATGTTTATATATAAAATGTGTGCTCAACGGTTTGAGACTTCTACGTATACAGGTATTTTAATAAATCCTTATTCAAATTCGAAACTTAACAATAAAAGCGTTACCTCGACGATTTGCTATTTGGAAAGCAAATAAGAGAAACGTAATGCATTCAGACTTCTGCTACTACGTGTTTGACCTGTGGCTTTTACCATGCCACTGCGTGGTTCCTTTAGTGAATTGGCTCGAGCAGATAGGAGGAGATCCATAAGGGAATCGATCCTCAAACACCCATGTGCTTCTTTCCTTTGTTGGTGCACCAGAACCCCACAAACCATGGAGATAGCTGCATATTTGTAAAATAGTTGTAGGATCATGTTAATTATGTAGCCAATGTAATCTTTGACATAACAATAAGGCACATTAACGAATATGAAAAATAAGACATATGAGAGCTTTTACCTTATCAAAATCTATGATCTACTACTTTTATTGAGTTGAATTCGACAATGAAAAAGAGGAAAATGGAGGAAAAATGGTGTCAAAACAAAACAATTATGGAACTCTACATTCCCCCACACTGTAGTTTTTGTATGTCTTCATACAAAAACAAAATTGATATCTTTATTGAACTACTGCATTTGCTTGGACACTTCTGCCAGTACATGTAACTTTATCCTTTTCACTTTCTTTCCAATCATTTCCATCATTGGTTTCCTCGTGAGGATCTTATATTTCAAGTTTATAACCTGTTTCTGTAAAGCCCCGATTTTCTTCTTCAGTTTCTTGTTCTTATTAAAACACAGACTTAGATGTAAAAGGAGATTTTCACTCTTAGCTATTTGGATTTCATTCTGTGCTTTCAAGGCTTGATTTTCATTTTTAATGTACCTATTTAATGTCTCCAGTTTGAAGATTTCCTGTTTCAATACATCGATTACAGGAGGTTCTTGTAATTCATTAAACTAGACTTCTTCTTCCTCATATTGGAATTGATGTTCTGGGTGCATCCCTTTTCTCCATAGATTCAATATAATCATAAATATCTTGTTGCACAGGATCAATTTCTGGCGTTATTTTTCCTAGACTTTGAGGATGCGAGGTGAAAGTTAGTGATGAAACCCTTGGTGATGTTCTTGGAGAAATTCCAAAATTTTCTTCTACCCCTAAGTCCTCTTCTTCTTCTTCATTGATATGCTCTATGCTCTTTGAAGGTAGTTATTTTGTTGAGTTGAGTCTGGTACTCCTTCCTAGACCTACAACAAGGGTCTTTTGAGTTTTCTTCCTTTCTGTTTTAGGCTTCTCTGTTTGAGGTGAAATCTTTGTCTCTTTACTAGCTTTCTTTCTTATAACATTTATTTTGTTTATTTTCTGTAAAACTTCTACAAGAGGGATGTCATCCACAGACAGTTCCTACAACTTTTGTGGTTCTTGTTCCTATATCCTATCAATTTTTCTTTTCCTTCCCCTCTTAGGTCTGCTGCTATTTGGCTGCCCATGAGTTTCTTCTTGAAAGTGATTCCTTACTAAAAAGCTTTCCCAATTATCACCTATGTTTTGGAGATGGTATTCAACAAGTGTTTTGACTAGACCATGGTGATACATTATATTATCTATGAACTGAATTCTCCTTTGAACATTCCCTGACATATTTCTAAGACTATCCAACAAGAAATATGGAAGATTTATCTCATTTTCTTCAATAAAATTCATTAGCAGTCAAATATGATAGAATAACATACATCCAAACATTTCTTCACAAGTAACAAATTTTTGGATTATTAGAAGAAAATTCCTCCACTTACTTTTTAATGTCTTGCTTGGAATGCCCTTCTTGAAAATGGTGGTGTCCATGCATGGTTTCTTCAGGTAAAACCTTTTTTCTTCTTCTTCAATACCTCTATTTTTGAACCAAATTTCTCAAATCCGCGGTAGTCCAATGGCTTCAACTATAAACGACTCTATCACTGTGAATTGGATGTCTCATATCTCCACTTCGACTCCATCAAAAGCCATGGCAAAGGATTTGGTCACTTCCTTATGGAAGCCATCAAATTTCTCTATAAATTCTAACCACTGTGCCTTCTGCAACAATTCTTTTGTTTGTGGATACCCCTCCAAAAATTTCTTCCATTTTGGCTTTGTTCTGATTATCACTTCCATGGCCGAGAAGCTTTGTTTCAAAAACTATTTTGTTTGACATGGTAGGATGTCTTGGTAGGGTTTTTAGAGTGGAAAGGTTGAGAGCGTAGGTAGTGAGGGTATAAGGGAGTGGGACAGAATCTAACCATTAAGATCATTCATGTTTATGATTTGGGTGATTGGTTCAATGGATTGGGATGTGAGTTATGATGATTGGGAGTGAATGGCAGATTATACACAATTTGACATGACATGATCAACTCTTTGTAATAATGATTTTGATTTTTTTTTGGTAGTACCATGTCTTATAATTCATATATGTAATGTTTCGATCCCTATTATTAAATTAAAGAAGTGCATACCTTTGAATTATTTGCTTGCTAACCTTTGGTTGCCCTTTTTATGTTGTCTTCAAGTACTTTGTAGCGGAGGGAGTCAATCATTCCTTCAATTGTATCATTAGAAGTTTCTGTCAAATTAGTTGCAGAAAGTTATCAGAGCTGCATAAAATCAATAATTATGTAGTTAATTTTTTTTTTTTAAAGAAAGGGATAAAAGAAGATGGAATTCTAGGAAATGGGATACAAAGAAAATTTAAGATGCCAAGAATTCTTGGTTTTCACCTTGAATTTCTGCATAAACATGCCAACAATTGTTGGTTTTCATGTTTATATACATTTATTTATTATTACTTATTTTTATTTTATATATATATGAAAAAGAAAATTTTAAGGTGGAGAAGAAGAAAAATTCTTCTTGACCAACTTCAAATTAGAGTTGTCCTGGAAAATCTTTACAAATTCCTCTGTTGTCATTGGCTTGTGATAGATCTTGAGTTGATGTCCATTCACTAAGAGATGAACTTTTTCTTCATCAATAGTCCTAATTCTGACTGCTTCATTATCAAAAACATTTTCAATCTCACAAGGCCCAAGCCAGTGAGTTTGAAACTTTCCTTGGAAATTTTTCGACTTTGAATCAAAGAGTAATGCCCAGTCTCCTGGCTGAAATTTTCTTTCTTTGATGTATTTATCATGCCATATGGATCTCTATTACTGGATTAAACTAGTCTTGTGGATAGCATCTTACCTTATTTCATGAAGCTCATTGAGTTGTCCCATTCTTTGCTTTTGTGCTTCCAATAAATCAAGTCCCAACTTGAATACGGTCTTACAGGTCTGAATCTCGAACTCAATTGGAAATAGGACTTGCTTTCCATAAACAAGTTCATAGGGAGTATGTCCTGTATTGTTTCTCCATGTGGTACGATAAGTCCATAAAGCTTCTGGAAGCCTTTTTGCCCAATCCCTTCTATGCAAGTGAACTGTCTTGGTGATGATTGCTTCAATCACTTTGTTGGTAGACTCTACTTGTCCATTTGCTTGTGGATGGTATGGAGTAGATTTTCGATGCTTGATTTTATATTCTTCCACTATATTTTGCACTACTATGGATGTAAATTTCTTTCCTTGATATGTTACAATTTCTCTTGGAACACCAAAACGAGTAAAAATATCCTCAAAAAGAATTGAAACTACAACATTTTCAGTAGCAAAAGAAAATGATTTAGCTTCTACCCATTTAGTAACATAATCAGTGCGTATAAGAATATATTTTTTTGTTCTGAAGATGGCTTCAATTGGTCCAACAAAACCCAAAGACCATTTTTCAAAAGGTTCAATGAGTACCTGAGGTTGTAGTGACATTTTATCTGAAGGAACATGTTTCCCCATTCTTTGGCAACTATCACACCTCTTAACATATTCCTTGGTATCCTTAAAAACAGAAGGCCAATAATATCATAAGAGAAGGAATTTGTAAGCAGTTCTTTTATCAGCAAAATGACCCCCACATGGTTCATCATGGCATGCTTTAAGTATCTCCGGTATTTCATCTTCTCTTACACACCTTTGGATGATGACATATGGTCTTGTCTTGTATAATTCTTCATTTTTCCATCAATAAGATGCACTTGTTTTGATTATTCTTCTCTTTTCTCTAGGAAAAAAATAGGAGGGTAACTTCCTTGTAACTAAATAATTTGCAATATCTATAAACCAAGGTTATTTAGTAGATAATTCAAAAATATATTCATCAGGAAATTTATCCTCTACAGGTGTATCATTGTTATCATTTTGAATTCTAGATAAAAAATCAGCAATTATGTTTTGTTTTCCAGGTCGGTCTAGAATGGTGATATTAAATTCCTGTAACAGTAATAGGCATCTTGTTTATCTACCATTAGTAACTAGTTTGTTCATTAAATATCTAATGGAAGAATGGTATGTATGGATGAAAGTTTCATAGCTAGTGTTGTAATGTCTGAATTTATTAATGGCATGAATGACAACTAAAAACTCCTTTTCAGTTATAGTATAATTTAGCTCTGCAGGAGTTAAATTTTTACTAGTATAATAAATGGCATAAGGAGTGAGATCTTTTTATCCTAGCACAACTCCTAGAGTTGTGTCTGAAGCATCAGCTTATATATGAAAGGAAATTTCCAATTAGGTCCTTTTAAGATAGATGTTTCAGAGATCTTGTTTTTCAAAGTTTCAAAGGCCTTTTGACAATTAGGGTTCCAATTGATTTAACAATCTTTGGTGAGTAATTTGAAGAGTGGAGATGCAATATTTGTGAAGTTTTCTATGAATCTTCTATAATATCTAGCAAAACCAAGAAAACTCCTAACATCTCTTTAACAACCTGGGATTGATAATTTGGAAATAATTTCCACTTTAGATGAGTCCAACTTAATTCCATTTCCTGAAATATGGTGACCTAAAACATTTCCTTCGTTAAACATCATAAAGCATTTCTCATGACTTATTTAAAGATTTGATTCTTTGCATCTTATGAGAATTTTTTCTAAATTTTCAAGTGCTTCTTCAAAAGAATTTCC
The DNA here is from genome assembly GCA_000404065.3 of Pinus taeda. NCBI lineage: Eukaryota > Viridiplantae > Streptophyta > Pinopsida > Pinales > Pinaceae > Pinus > Pinus taeda. The sequence continues at coordinate 31,231 of APFE030919149.1, read as the reverse complement.
ATAAACTATAAAATCATCCATATACACTTCCACACAATCGTGAATAAGATCAAAGAAAATTCCTAGTACTGCTCTTTGGAATGTTGTTGGCGCATTGCATAATCCAAAAGGAAGTACTCGGTAAGCATAAGTCCCCCATGGACATGTGAATGTGGTTTTGTCTTGATCTTTAGGTGCTACCTGAATTTGATTATACCCACTAAAACCATCCAGGAATGAGAAATACTTCTTTCCTGCTAATGTATCTAAAATTTGATCTATGAACAAAAGTTGAAAATGATCTTTCCAAGTAGCTTTATTCAATTCCCTGTAATCAATACATACTCTCCATTTCCATTTTTCTTAGGAACGGTTACTAGGGGTGAAACTCATTGACTGTCTGATATTGGATAAATGAAATTTACATTTAACAGTTTCTGCAATTCCTCTTTGACAATTTATTTTAAATTTGGATTCATTCTTCTTTGTGGTTATCGAACTGGTCTAGCATTTTCTTCAAAATAAATATAATGCATGCAAGTTTTAGTATTAATTCCCTTCATATCAGTGTATTCCCATGCATAAGCAGAAGAGTGTTTTTACAATATTTATACCAGTTTCTTTTTTTGTAATTCTTCCAGGTTTTCATTGATATTCAAAATTTTCTGTGGAAGAATTTCTATTGAAGAGTTTCCAAAATTTTCCATAGAATGTAAAGACATTTGTCTAGATGATAGATATTCAATATTACATTGTTCTTGAAAATCCTGACTATTGTCATAATATAAAGAGGGTTCATTATTTTCTATTGAATTTAAAATTTGATCCTCTTCATTTATTTGTGAAATAGTGAAAACTGGTTGTATATCATTATCATCATCTATCCATTCTTCATTTTCTACTTCTATCATTGTTTTTGCAGGTGGGTACAATGTAAATTTCTTTGTTGAGCTTCCATTTGAGATAAACATGTCTCCTGATCTACAACTGATAAAACCATCGACTGTAGCTAACCATGGTCTTCCTAAAATTAATGGATGTCCTCCTAAATTATTATTGGGTGTTAGAATCATGAAATCAACAGGATATTCCCAAGAATCTAAGGATACATATATATCTTCTAACACACCATCATGTTTAATTACAGATATATCTGCTAATTGTAACAATGTTGGTGTGTATTGAAGATTAGGAAGCTTTAATTTATCCATAGTTTGTTTGCTCATTATGTTTATGGCTACTCCTAGATCAACCAGTGTGTTTGGTATTTCAGTTCTATTGATGTGTGTTTTCACAATGGGGCTTCTTGGATCTAAATATTTTTGAATTGTAGTCTTCCCCATCATGATATCTGTAATTCTCCTGATTAGTTGAATTCTTTTTATTTATTTTCTTTTTCTTCCTGATCCTTGTGTACTCAATTCCTTAATTGCTTTTGCAAGAATCAGTATTTCTTTTATTGCTTGTAATAAAGGAATTTTTATACAGACATTTTTCAATTCATCTAACATATCATAATCAAGCAATATGATTTTTTTTTCTACTCCTTTATCAATTTTCAACCTTTTAGGAAAAGGTGGTCTTGAGATAGATACTGAAGGTTTTTCTATAATAGGAGTATTATTAGAATGTATAGGATTTTTTTTCTATTTCAATATTTTCTTGCTGAGGAAGGGAAATCTCTTCTTTAGAGTTATTATTATCTTTTTGAGAATTCTTTTATGTTTCATGAATAACAACATATGGTTTCTTCCTTTCTAATACTCTACCAGAACTTAATTGAACATTATTTAGATCTAATGGAGTTATCATATAGGATTCTGTCCTTCTAAGTTGTAAACAGGTTGTGAAGTTTTATTGTTTGGATTCGGGAGTGGTTGAACGGGTCATTGATTTGGTCTTTGTAGAAATGGCAAATAAATTTGTGGGTTTTCATTTTGAGCTTGACCTTGAGGAAACTGGTTGGTTTGAGGGAAGTATTGTGGTGGAAAATTTTGATAAGGTGGCGGATATTGTTGATATTGAGAATATCTTCCATGGGATTTTGCCATCCTTGATTCCAAGATTGTGGTTGAGCCCAAGGCTGCCATGGCATAGGTGGATTCCAATTATTTTGTGAAGATTGTGCAGGATTAAAACCTTGAGTTTGATTTGTTTGAGGATTTTTCCATGGTATTTTGACAATAAAGTAAAGAGGGTCTACCTATTTTGGCATTCCTTCTTCACTAAACACAGCCTTAAGACCTGGTATAGAGGGACATTCTTTTGTATCATGATTTTCCGCACATATAGCACATGTTTATATGATTTTTGAATCTAAAGGACATTATCTCAGAGCATGTTTCTTTCTACACTTAGGACAAAAGATCGATAATGCAACATTTTCGAATTTCTGCTTGTTTTGTATTTTAAGGGTGTCATTTTTTCATTGAGACTCCCTAAAATATATGTTTAAAGTTATCAAGCAAACTACCTATTTTTGCTCTACTTACTGTCCCTGCTACAGATTTATTTACTCTTGATAAAAGAGGATCCCTTGGACTTTTCCCTATTCTTGCTTTACCTTTTTAAATATGTACACATAGATCACAAATATCTACAAATGGTAACTGAGAAATATCTAATTTTCCCATTAGATTGAGAAGATCAATCCACACATCTTTAATGGATTTGAGTAAGAGAGCTTTCAAAGTTTTCTTATCTAGATTATTCATTTTTGCCCTTTTGATATTATAAATAAATCTTTCGACAGAATATTCAAGATTCTCATCTTCTTTTTGTACCATTTTGAAGACTACATCTTTAATGTTATGAAGCATACAATAATCCTTGTATTTCTCCAAGAATTCATCTTTCATTTGTGTCCATGTTCTTATAGAATTCGTTCCTAAACTCATAAACCATTTTAATGTTGAATCCTTTAAGGTGGCAGGGACCAATTTTAGTTTTTGAACACCATGCAGATAATCATATGATCTACATAATACTTCAAATTCAAAGAGAAATGTCTTTGGGTCTTCACTTCTTATTCCATGAAAATTAGGGAGGATAGAAGGCGAGATGTTTTTCATTGTTAATGTTGTATCCTCATCAAGGATAGGGAATCCAAAAGGATTTGGATCTCCTCTTCCTCTACCTCTACCACCTCCTCTTCCACCTCTTCTATTTCCTCCTCCTCCTCCAATCCTATGTTGTTCACCATTGACATTGTGTACTTCTCCTTGTCCTTCTTCAGCCATGATGGATTCCTCAGAATAAATATCTGGTTCTACAACATGATTATCTAGCTTTTCTTCTAGTTCTTTTGGTTCCTCTATCAATGGTTTGAAGTAAGTTTCTTTTTCTTCAATAAGAACTTCCAACTCTTGAGCTATAAGTTGTTCTCCAATTGAAGATAAGAAAATAATTCCTATTGTTGGAGATGTAGGATCTACTTTGATTATAGCTTTTGTTGATGAAGTTGGTGAACCTTTAGATTGGATTTCAGATCTTAAGACTTTAGGAAGTCTATATTGGCCTACTATGGATAGAATTCGAGTTTGTGTGGGTGGTGTGGCACTACATGGTCATGGTGGAGTGAGTAATGATGTGGGAATTAAAATTCTTCCTTGACCTACAAACCTACCTCTAGGGTCTCTTTCCCTATAAATATCATGTTTTTTTTTGTTTTTTTTTTAAGGCTTCTATTTACACTTCCCTAGCAATGACACCAAAATGTTTGGTCAATTTAATTTTCTTAAATTGCAAGCATAAATTATTGACCGGATTTGGTAAACTTAAGAAGTGCAAGTGCACTATATATGCTAGAAGCCTTTCCTTTACTTTGTAATATGATGGTTGTATTTGTTTTGAGATTTTTGTTGTTATCTAGGTTTCTATTAGATTAGAGTTGGATTTCTACAAATTAATAAGTGGAGGTTAATTTATTGTTAGACTGATCTACCAGGTCATACCTATATTAAGTATCATTCTAAATCATCTTATATTAATCATTCTACCATTATGAATCTATCCTAAACACCTTATTGCTATAAAACAGAGTATTGAAATTCAAATGATTCTAAGAGCAAGAAAACGGTCCTTCAAAAGATGTCTGCAAAGTATATACAAACTCTGATTCTAAAAAGCATGAAAGTAATCTTCTAACACTGACTACAGAATACATACATATTCTAATTCTAAAAGCATAAAAATATTGACTGTAATTAAGCGAAAAACGTTGAAGAACTAAAACATTAAATCACTGTGAAGAAATTTAAGCGCAAACGAAATAATGAGATTTAATTGAGTTATAACGAAATGATGAAACAATGAAACAAGGAAACTAAACTAGAATGAAATGCAATAATAGAAAGTGATAAAATGAAATAAAATAAACCTCGACTGTGTGCAGGGGCCCTCCGCATATAGTAGGTGTAAATCACGCTCACATATGTATCAAATAATAGAAAGGTAACTTTAATTCCATACGAAAACAAAGGTATGTTTCACAATTCTTCAGAATTTAACTATTACTTCCTTCCTATCCTTTACAATGGATACAAGTTTATATATAAAATCTGTGCTCAATAGTTTGAGATTCATACGCCTACAAGTCTTGTAATCAATCCTTATTCAAATTCGAAACTTAACAATAAAAGCATTATCTCGACGATTTGCTATTTGCAAAGCAAATCGGAGAAACGTAATGCATTCGGACTTCTACTGCTACGTGTTTGACTTGTGCCTTTGACCGCGTCACTATGCAGTTCCTTTAGTGAATTGGATCGAACAGATAGGAGGATATCCATGAGGGGATTGATCCTCAACCACCCATGTGCTTATTTACTTCGTTAGTGCAACAACAACCCGCAAACCATGCAGATAGCTGCAGAATCATGTTAATTCTATAGCCAATGCAATCTTTAACATAACAATAAGGAACATTAATGAATATGAAAAATAAGACATATGAGAGATTTTACCTTATCAAAATCTATAATTGACTGCTTTTATTGAGTTGAAGGCGATTATGAAAAATAGGAAAATGGAGGAAAAGGGGTGTCAAAACAAAACAGTTATGGAACTCTACAACCCTCTAGATGCAAGAAAACTATCTATAACCAAGGTTGAGGCTCAAAATCTCAAATCAAGGGTGCAATCCCAACCTATACATGCTTAGAAGAAGAGGATGGACAAGTCCCAATGCATGCGCTCTTAAGGGAATAACAAGAAAGCATGAAATCACCTTTTGATTCACTATCATCTCACCAATGAGTTATGGGCTATCACTCATAGGCTATGTCAAATGCAATAATAGATTGGAGATAACACAAAGGCATTAAATGAATGGACTACAACTAGAACATAATACAAAATTTTGGTTGTAGAGGTGATCTACTCCATTTGGCTAGCTCAAAACAATGGTGTATTCCAAAATAAAACTCCAAATGTCTACAAGATTTTCTACATGTTGAAGGCAAGCATTACCTTATCATGCACCTCACTAAAGACAAGGCTTCCTTGCACTCGCATACTTTTGAAATACAATTCTAAAATTTCTAGAGGATATTTTTATTATCCAATTTTAAGGTCACAATCCAGCTAGAACCACATTGGTGTATCAGACCCCCTTACTTGTGGGACAAGGGACCCACCTCTGCACAGTGATTTGACCTCTAAGTCAATGAAGGCATACATACTCTACCCCCTCTGGTTTTGAACCTGTGACCTCTTAGTAGGAAACACATGCTCTTAACCGTTAAGCCCACTCAAGCTAGATATAGTGGATTTCTCCTTAATGTCTCTTTTACATAATGAGATATTACATTGGAACTAACATCATATAGGAAATAGAAATGACCCTGGAAACAATATTAAGAACTAATATCACTTCCTTGAAATAGGAATGACCCTGGCATTTCTATAATCAGAGAATCACTTGAAATTTTAAGCCAAACAATATTAAATTAATGTCTTGAACACCAAGAACCAAGAGCCTTATCACCCTATAATGAAGCAACCTATGCAAGATCAAATTTACAAAAAATAGCTGCCAAAGAACATCCATGTACACAATTCTACTAGAGAAAACATCTATAATGCCAAAATCAGTTGAAAAGCATGATATGGGACTTTCAAATTCAAAAACCAGTTGAGAAGCACAAGATTAGACTTCCAAGATTTTATATAACGATTATCTGAACGAAGGTGCTAGCAAGATGGGCTTAAATGTCCAAGAAGGAAATGTTAGGAGAAAAGCTTTTCCAGAAATTGAAAATAATCCTTTCACTGTTCTTTCCCAAGGGATTAAGCCAATTGTTTATATAAACACTTCAGTTAATATTGTTGTATAACACTTCAATTAATATTGTCTTCTTAGTGTCAAGATTAGAATAGAGAACAACCATTTTCATTATTTACAACCATGATTACCCAAAGCTTCTACGGAAAACCTGCAGACCAGAGGTTTTAAAAGGCCAATGAGGTTTTAAAAGCACAAGTGAAAGAATATGCTTATTACCTTGGAAGCTCAAGTTGGGCAGGACCAATAGGACTCACATCACCTTCCATGACATATATTATAGAATCTTCAAAGCTAAATGAGTTGTCCTTGATTTTTCTACATGAAACTATTAAACTACTAACATTTCCAAAGATAATTTTGTAGTAGCTAGCGATTCTAAAAACACAACTTCTTTATCAGAATAATGGTCATTTCACCAATATGTCACAATAAATTTCTATAAATAGCTATGGAAGAATCAGTTGAAGAGAAGGCACACAATTTTCTATCAGTACCTCTAAACTTAGTATGAGAAAACAGAAATATGCAAAATTTGATCAAACTTTGTTGTATATAATAAAAATATAAGTTGGAAACAAAATTCCATGCTAAAAAGGTTTTGATCAACTCTAGTCTAACTTAGTTTCCTATAAAATGCAGGATTTAATCCAACTTAGTTGCCTCTAATTCAAACAGAAGTTGAAAACATAATTCTGAGCTAACAGATTCTAACCACTCTAATTTAATTTCGTTGTAACTATAAAATAGACCCCTAGAGCATGGGAGAAAAGCATGGACCTCTTGCTGTAGTCTTAAGCCGTATGTGACTAGCCATAATACATAGTATCCATTCTTTGAACAAGAAAGAGAGTGGAAAGCCTAAAGAGACAAGCCTGTCTGAACCAATATTCCATCTTACTAGCCTTGGTCCAAAAACTAGGTTTAAGAAAGTATCCATTAGAGTGAAGATTGTCTTAAGTAGTTGTAGAGTTCAAGCCCTATGAACTGACTTCCTTAAGAGCTCTGAGCTTAGTCAATAGTGTAAGCTCTACGACACTTGCCTTAGTATTTATTTGTATTGACATAACTACTATATACAAGTTTTGGAGAGTAAAATATATGTAGAGTAAGATTCATATGGTTTCAAAGCTTTCATTCAATATGCATATATTATTTTATTTGAAATCATAGTATTAGGTGAACTAACTCTCTCTGTTGGAGCTTTGGAGAGTAAGATCTTTGGAAAAAATCATTAAGAGACAAACTATAGTCTATACTACAGTTGTATAGCCTAGAGTCTCACTATTCTCAAAAGTTGATCTACTTTCTATCTTTGTGGTTGCTTACAAACTTGCACTTGGGATGCGAGCTTTGGAAAGAGTGATAAAAATCAGGCCTTTGGTTGCACCTTCTCTGCAATTTATTAAATGTATGACATAGACCAGGGAGCACATGTGACAAAATCTTCCGAGAATATACAACTCATGCTGATAGAGAACAAATGGATGGTGGGCACGGGTTAATAGGTACTACTCCCTACTAAATTTCAATGCATTTCAATTCTCAGAAATATATTTTTCAAGATATTTAGGCAAATGTAATATGGAGGAAGACTCTTTAATAACAATATGGTAAGTAAAAAACAATATAATTAAATGGTCATTCAAAATCATCCAAATTTCTGTTTATTTAACAAAGCTTCCAAACTTCAGAAAGGAAATAAGTGCACAAGACATAAGTTAGCATTTTACATAGACAACATCAACAAGCAATATTTTCCTAGTTGCTAAAAAGGACAGTAATTAAATTCATTATTAAGGAGAACTAAATGATAAAAAACAAAAAAACACTCACTTATTATTCAAGATACACTCACTTATTAGTTGTAACATAACGAAAAAGAATCAACAAGTTAACAGATGTGCAATACAACCATATCCAATATTTCTCATTACATATCGCAGACTGACCTTAGCAATACATAGTTGCATGTAGACTATGAAGAAAATCATGTCTCGGAAGCCTTCATAGGAAAAAACTTTCAAAAAGCTTTGGGGGGACTGTTTTTTTTTTTTTTTTTTTTTTTTTTTTTTTTTTTTTTTTTTTTTTTTTTTTTTTTTTTTTTTTTTTTTTTTTTTTTTTTTTTTTTTTTTTTGCACTGGTAAGGTGTACCTAGACAAATATAAATATACATAAAACAATATACTAAAGTCTAAAAATATGATATTCTTACAGTTAACAACAAATGCAAGTGGGGGGCCTTCCAGTATAATTTGAGCATTGTTTTAGCAACACAACGAACAGTCATACAAGGGGTTTTCATAAAAATTGTGCCACCTACAATGTATGCCCTAGTGTAAGATCCTTGAGAAGAATCAAGCTCTTGGACTAGCCAAGCAAAATTACTTTAAACACTATGGTGTAAACAAAAATCATACTGTCAAGACTCAAAACACAAATTCAATACACAACAACATGAAATAACGTGAAAAAACATAGTCTCCACTATAAACAAGACTAAATTTATATATCTACCCCATAATGAAGAAAAAAGTTTCTTTATCTGACCATATTGCACTTGAAAGTTCCAAACTATATAGCATAAAGTCAAATATCTAGGTTGTGCACCATCAAAAACTAAATTCCAAATTGCCAACCATTCCACAGTTTAAATCTAACAACGAATATATGCCAAGGCCTGAAAAGATTATGATATATCTTTTAAAAAAACATCTCCATCAAACAATTGTTTATGGGATGATGATACAACAAATAATAGATTTGTACATCCAACTCTAGAAATGTCCACTTCTACAAACTCAAAGCTTGCATGTTTAGGTTGTGCTTCATGCTAGAATAAATTGAATCTATGAAACAACTCCATCGACCTAGAGCCAAGTCAACTTGTTAAGCACTAGTCTGAAAAAGCTTTGTAAAAGCACTACAAAAAACCTATGACTACTATGAAAAACCTATGACCATTGCTAAGACACATTACAAAGCCTAGTGTTAGAATATTCATATGTTAGTTGAAAAGTACATATCATACAATTCACAGTCTACCATGCCCTCCTAAATTGTATCGAGCATTTTCTTATCAATATGCACTCTAGTAGAAGCTAGATCCTTCTTCTTATGAAATGTTGATGCACCAACTCCTATAGCTTCTGTTGAAATGACATTTATGCTTGGATCTTGAATATTATTCTCATATTTGTTTGGCATGGTAGAAGTGGGGTAGGAGAGGTCACAAGGGTATTTCTTAGGCCTTCATTTAAAGCAATAGACTCTGAAATTTCCACATTACTCTTCAATTTGGGCTTCAAAGTATGAATGATTGTATAGAACCTGCAAAATAAACCCATATCAATATATTTTGTTTATAACATAATCACATTGTACCTATAAATAAGCCAAATTGATAAGTGAATGAACACACACAAGGAGAATGTGTCACAGTCCAAGGGTTAGATTCCAATCCTTCTTCAGAGTATTGACACATATCTCTCCATTGCTTGCAATATTAGGGTGGAAGATTTTTGTGAAAAAATCCCTGCAGTCCAAGCCAATCATTACTATTGAAAGACACCAAAGTTTATTTCTCATTTTTTACAAGTCATGCATCCCCCTTATATACTTGATGATTTAGATAACCAATGAGTAGAAAAACAAAAAGATTGTCTTATAGGCAACTAAACATATAAAGCAAAGATAATATCCATTTAAGAGAATGTAAATTAGATGAAGCATCATTATAAGGATCAACAATTACCTCTGGGAGGAGATTTTGGAAAATTAGGAGTTAGAACAAGTTTCATTCGAAAAACACCAAATTCATATGGAGTGCCAACTCCAGGAAAAAGAATCAATAAATGTGAATATAGCTCATGTTCCAAAAATCTAGTAATAATCATGCAAAAAAAATGAATTCATATCCTTCAGTAAATGTAATATGAAAAAATAATCCCTTTCTCAAGCATATAACATCCAAAATATGTTACATTGTCCTAGATTATTCTTTTAGAATGTACATGGTCCTTCAATGTCCGCAACTATGATTGAAAAAGTTGTCATCATTCACCACCACTTTTATACCGCCATGAGGTGAGTCATTAAGACTCTTCAGCTCCTTTGAAATTTCATTTATCACCATGAGTGGGAGGTTCTCATTTTCAGCCTGTAATACAAGATATATATGTATTTATGTATGAAAATCTACTTCAAAATGGAAAGCATCACAAAACATTATGCCTAACAAAAACCATATTAACTAATCATGAGAAACTCGAAGTATGACAACCTACATGCAATTTCACCACTGTCCAGGATGTTGGGGTTTTACATTCTGTAAATTGAAGACTAATCAGAACTCTGCACCTTTAATTCTAGCATTGAGGAGATGAAATGAAGAGGGACTTTCTTGCAGTGTTGAAGAAACCAAAATATCCCGAAAATATATGTATTGGTAAAGACAAAACATAAACATTCACAATATGCCAATTACTAATAGCTATTTATGTATAGGAAAATCGTAATAGAAAGCACAAAAAGGTCCAGTAAGAGATGAAAGGCCCCAACTATTTACTGATGTAGGTTTTTACTTTTGAAAGGAAGAGGGACTACCTTGCAGTAAAAATAAACAAATTTATGCCAAAAATCTATGCATGAGGAGAAAAACGGATAGAAACATTCATAATATGCCAATTTAGTTGTAGGAAAACCTCTATTAGAGATAATTGAGTATCTATAATGAGGTAAAAGTCCCCATCATCCATTAGTAGGGTCAGGATTTTTACCATGCCCCACTGATACAATTGCATGAAATTCAACTTGTATCAATGGCTGAAAACATCCACTTGTTGATTTGGCAGATGTAACCTCCCTATCTAGCAGGTAAGATGGAATTTCACAACACTCATTTACCTTGAAGTCTTGAGAATGAAAACTTCAGTAAGGAATGAGGAAAGAAAAAAGAGCATATAACATAGTCAAGGAATAAAGACAACTGATCTTGACAAGATAAAGGGGCCACATATTCATTCTTGTCTATATTGACCAATTGTATCGAGGTGAAAAATGTGTACAACAGTAACAAATTCAAAGAACGAGAGTTCAAAGAAGATCCCTACAAAACATTTGTAGGTTGGTGGTAGAAAAGAGTCAAGGTATGCATATGATGCAATGGTGCAGTTTTAGCAGGAAGAAATAAGAAAAGATATGAGGTTCCAAGAATTGGCAAGAGAAGAAAATATTTATTCTTCTTTCTCTGGTACCAAGGATTCTTCAATTATTTTTCATGAGAAGTCTACTAATGACATAGTACACATAGAATAAAATGACAATCCTTTATCTGAAGAAAAAGGAAGCTTGTGATTGAATGACATGTTTTTTGTTCAACCCATGGAAACAACATTAGTGTTTTCTATTGCTCTATCTCTCCATACAAGTAATCAACCTTTTCTATTGCTCTATATCCGCATAAAAATAATCATCCTTATCTAGTGCTCTATCTCTATATGAATATAATCAACCTTTTCTAGTGCTCTATCTCTGCATGAAAATTTTATATGAATCGAGTTAAAAAATGCTCAAACGGGAATAATAAATTCTCAAAATGGCAGTCGAATTGGACTTGAATTCCAATGGTTATACCACTATATCCTCCATGGAAAGGGGACTTTATGTGAGTGGTTTTGGGTGAATTAGATGAGAATTATATATCAACGTAGCTTAGAATTGGTACATATGAGCAAGTTGTAATTGCATTAATGATTGAGATTCAAATCCAATGGTCCTTGCATTATGGCTTTGTACATCGTTGGGAGATGAGAGATGCTATCTTATTTTACCCTTAAGTTTCAACCTTGATCAAGTCCTTTTTTGGCGTACTAATAGGATAGGAACCATTCTATAGATGTATGATGATGTAAATAACAATATATACAACTATATACTCTGGAAATTATTTATCTTCGATTTTTCTTTGTACGACCGAGTTGGGTCAAGACTACTTTTAACATTTAAAAGTTCATATAAATTACAATACATGCCTGAGAGGTTTGGTTGCTCCATATTCCAAAAAAACATTCATGTTAGCATGACAGAATTTATGTATCCACTAACTAACATTGCATTTGTAAAGAATCTCCTGTATTTTTTTTTTTAAATCTTGTGTTGGCGAGACTCAATATTAACGGGGAAGCGAGAGGGAAGGATAAGGATGAGAAACAGTCAGAACAAGAGGAGTAATATGATGAGGGTCACCAGGATCCTCCTGGAGGTGATGAGCAAAACAGAGAATCTAAAAAGACATAGAGATACCCAGTTCTTGTAAAGCAAAGAAAGGCACGCGTCGAAGCTGACACAAGAAGAAAAAAGAATCAGAAGGTAGACAAGACAAAGGACATAATGGCAGTAGTCCTCACTTATGGGGACTTAGACCAAATTGGGGATAAAATTCATGAAAGAACAACAGAATCATGGAACACGCTAGAGGATCACTACGCTGCACTTCTAATAAGTGTCATGGAGTACATTGTAGAACTGAAGACATTGGCACAAATACTTAGACAAACAATATAGGCATATGAGAATCTTGGAAAGGAAAAACTAGTAGAGCCTACACTTGTAGTGTGGATAACACCGATACCTGTCAGAGCCCTGAAGTTTGACTTCACCTAGGTATAGAAGTGGGCCAAAGAGTGGAGGTACGTGAACATGAACATCATAGAAGTACCACTACAGAGATCACAAAAGCTGCATCTAGAGATCATAGATGAGTTGACGCAGTGGGAAAAACTCACTTCACAATTAAACATTCAGGTAGAGAGAGAACAATATTTGTTAGAGCAAAAGCTTAACCAGGCGATCCAAGAAAGGGATCAGGCAGTATAGAAACAATAGAAGTTAAAAGAGGTGGTGGAAGCAACATGCCACGAGGTTCCAAACATTGATGTCCAAAAAGAGGTACATGTGGAGTACAAGGCCGCAAAGATCAGTCTTGCAGTAAAAGCATGCAAGGATAAGATTGTGAACGTGATATTTACATATGAGATGAAGATCAACAAGCTGCAGATGAAGCTGCAACCAACCACACCAAAGGAAGTGCGAGAGCAGAGGGAGGTCGACCTGAAGGATGCCATGGTAAGCATCTCCTTAGCAGTGGCATATTGTGGGAAGTTATTGGATGAGATCTTACATATTTGGACTTCGATGTAGGAAGAACCAAATTTGCAGAAACTACAAGAGGATATTCAGTAGAAGCAGCAACAACTGGAGGAGATTCAGGCAACTATGAGAACCTTACCAATATCACAGAAGCTCACAAAGGTCAATGAGGGAAATGCCCTCCAGAAAAAGATATAGGAGTTGAGGAAGGAAGAGAAAACTCTGACAGAGAGAACTCAACCATGGCAGGATGAGGCTCTCCAACTGTCCAAAGAATTTTACGAGAAGACTCAAGAGCTTCGATAGAGAGAAAAGGAAATGATGAAGAAGGCTACAGAACCTACGATAGAAGCACTGCTGGAGGAAGTGCGTAGCGAAGAGAAGGAGGTCACAGACATTCTGCAGTAGTTCAACAATGCCTACAACAACATTGCAGAAAAGATCATAGGCAAATCGGCCGAGTGACTTTGCAAAAGTCACATGTGAGCATTGGGGACCTGTTGGGCAAAACCTAACTTAGCCTAAATTTGGCTAAAACTCCGCAGTTTGTGGAGTGAATCTTGCATTGGAGCAGTAAAAATCATTTTGAGGAATTAAATATATCGCGCGGTGTCGTAAGGACTTCAGGGTGGATCGAAGCCCCTCCTTTCTGTAAAAGCGCGCGATTTTCTAAGGGATCAATGGTTTTGGGACCATAATTGCTTGTTTCAAGGAGTCCATGGTATTTTGGCAATGTAACCCTTCAATGTAATAGTATATATAGGGTAAAATAATAAGAATAGAATCAATAAAGATGAAATAGATCAGTGTTATGGGTGAATTATTGTGATATGTAATTTGGTAGCAAGGGAGAGGCTCTGTAGCTGAGTGCGTAGAAGCCTGAGTCTACAACTGAGTGTGCAGGCAACCTACAACTTAGCACACAGGCCAAGAACTGGTTATTGTTCAAAGATTTATGATATTAAGAAACAGTTCTTGTGGACGCAACCCTACACTAGGGTGAACCATGATAATTTGGTTTTTTTATGTGTATATTTTCTTATTATCTGTTGTAGAGTAGTGGTTATTACATGTTGTTTATTATTAGTTGTGGAGTAGAAATTACTACAGTTTCCTTTTACTTCTGCACAATGATGGTTTATGGTTTTATATGGCATGTTTAAGTGATTAATCTAATGCGGCGAAGTGATTTATAAATGCTGCGAATAAGAAAACATAATAATACCACATCTCCTAGTCCCTCAAGGCTGTAGAAACCTGGTTCTACATCTTCCCATAGTCACTTCCGGTGAGACTGCGATCTTCTTGCAGGTCGTTTCTGAAAGGGTCAGTGATCAAGGGTTTTTTTGGCGTGCAGTATAGATTGAAGTTGGGTCATCCCAAAACAAGCTAACACTGTGTAAACACATATTTACTTGTGTTATTTCATAGCTGTCAATACCCCTATAAACACGTATTTACTTGTGTTATTTGATAGCCTACAGTACTTGTATGTAAACACATATTTACTTATGCTAATTGGTGAAAAATGTATTCATGAGGCATAGAGCTTGAGACCTTAATTCACGCTCCACTTTTTCTGTTAGAAAATTATATATTACAGAGCAATGGAACACATAAAATATTGCAGAAATATAAACACATAAAACAAGAGAGACACAGATATACGTGGTTCACCCAGTTTGGGCTACGTCCACGGAGAAACAGCCAGTCCTTATTTTTCTATTATCCAACAAATTGAAGAAATACAACCTACAACAAATCCGTTGTAATTCCATCTTCTCTCTCAATCTCCTCTCTCTTCCTCACTCAGAATACTGATACACATAGACACAATACAATTCCCTCATATATAGTGAGGGGTTGCCTTCTAGGGCAAAAAACCCTAAATTAAACATAACTTCTACCGTCAGATCACCCGCCTAATGAACGGCCCAGATTGTCTAGAAATTACTAGACTTTTACAAGGCAATTTTACATCTATTTTTAGCTTCGGAGGCGTTGCCCCGGAATCCCCGCCGGGGGACCACTGGCCCCTGAACCCCCTAGCCAGAGGGGATCACCCCCTCGTGTGGAGGGGTGTACAGTCTTCTTGGGGTATACATCCGGCTGAAACCTTTGAATACAAAAGATAATCAGGCTCCACACCCAACAATCTCCCACTTGGAGACTGATTATAGTAACTCCACCGCTGCTTCATTTGCTAGACAATGACTCCACTTTGGACCTAGTTGTTTCTCATCTTCTTCATCATACTTGAAGACCAATTGAAACTGAGCAGATTCTCAATTTATCCCTACTTACAACTTTTGTTATCATATCTGCAGGATTCTGGTTAGTGTGTATCTTTTCCAGCTTCAACTGTCCATATTCCAATGCTGACCGTATGAAATGGTACTTGAGCTATATGCGTTTAGTCTTGGAATGAAATGTAGAGTTCTTTGCAAGATGTATGGCACTCTGGCTGTCACTGTATAACCTTCCCAACTCCTGCTTCTTACCTAATTCATCCAGAAACCTTTGTAACCAAATCATTTCTTTACTAGCCTCTGTAGCAGCAACATACTTTGCTTCTATTGTTGAAAGTGCAACAACACTCTAGATTTTTGAAATCCAATTGACCGTTGTTCCACCTACAGTAAATACATATCCTGTAGTGCTCCTCCTATTATCCCTGTCACTTGCCATATCTGCATCAACATATCCTTGTAGAGAAATGTTTGAACCACCGAAGCATAATGCTTGATTTGTGGTACCTCTCAAATACTTGAGAATCCACTTCACCGCCATCCAATGTTCTTTTCCTGGATGGTTCATGTACCTGCTTACAACTCCCACTGCATGTGCAATATCAGACCATTGCATACATTAAGCTTCCAACTGCTAATGCATATGGAACTTTAGACATATGAGCCATTTCTTCCCGAGTCTTGGGACACGCCTCCTTTCTTAATTTGAAATGGCTAGCCAAAGGTATACCAACTAGTTTTGCATTCTGCATATTAAACCTTTTCAACACCTTTTCTATGTACTTACTTTGAGACAATGTTAATTTGCGATTCTTCCTGTCTCTAGTTATTCTCATACCAAGGATTTGTTTTGTAACACCCAAATCCTTCATTGCAAATGAGTTTCCCAATTTTCTTTTGGGCACATTTATCTCTTGCATGTTAGAACCTGCAACAAGCATGTCATATACATACAATAACAATATAATATAGCTACCATCATTTTTCCTTTTGAGATAAAACACAATGATCAAAGTGACACCTAGTATAACCTTGTTCAGACATAAACCTGTCAAATTTTAGATACCATTACCTTGGAGCCTATTTTAAGCCATACAAGCTCTTCTTCAACCTGCACACTAGTTTCTCCTTCCCTTTTACCTCATATCCTTGTGGCTGCTGCATATATATCTCTTCCTCCAAATCCCCATGGAGAAAGGTTATCTTTACATCTAACTCCTCAAGATGCAAATCTTCAACTGATACTAGACTTAAAATACTTCTGATTGAAATCATTTTAACAACAGGGGAAAATATTTCATCAAAATCAATACCTTTCTTCTGTGCAAACCCCTTCACCATAAGTCTAGCTTTGTACCTTCATTTTCCTCCATCTTCTTCCTTCAGCCTGTAAACCCATTTATTCTGCAATGTTGTTTTACCTGCAGGCAACCTAACTAAGTCCCAAGTCTAGTTATGTACTAAGGAGTCCATCTCTTCTTTCATGGCTTGCTCCCACTTCTTCCTAGTTTCTACCTGCATTGCTTCTTCATAACATTCTAGTTCACCAGAATCAGTCAACAATACATAATATAATGAAGGAGAGTATCATTCAGGGGGTCTACTTATCCTGGTAGATCTTATAAAACCACTTTCAGGTGTTTGAAGTGCTTGTTGTTGTTGTGGTTGTTATGGTTGTTGATCATTATGATTTTCAGGCACTATCACTTTTTCTGTGATCTTGTCAAGCACTGTGTATTCTCTGTTTTCTTTTTCCTGTTTCTTTTCCTGCCCCTGATCCTTATACAAAACTTTTTCATTGAATATGACATCTCTGCTCCTAATGATTTTGTGTTTTTCATAATCATAAACGCAATAACCAAAATCATTAACACCATATCCAATAAAGGTACATTTCTTTGATTTTGCCTCAAACTTTGTTATATTTTCTTTATTAATGTGGACAAAGGCTTCACAACCAAAAGTCTTCAAAAAAGAGTGGTTTACCTTTTTACCTATCCATGCCTCCTCTGGAATACCACCATTCAAGGAGCTTGAAGGCCCTCTGTTTATTAGATAGACAACAGTATCTACAACATCTGCCCAAAATTGTAAAGGCAATCTTGCATGCAATCTCATGCACCTTGCACACTCCATGATTGTCCTGTTCATCCTTTCTGACATGCCATTTTCTTGTGGTGTTCCTGGAACTGTCTTCTCTCTACGAATTCCATTCTCTGAATAGTACCTATCAAACTCTTTGTTTCAATATTCACCTGCATTATCTGATCTGAGACACTTCAACCTTTTTCCTGTCTCATTTTCAACCAAAGCTTTCCATTTC
>APFE030919149.1:1865-13228 GCA_000404065.3 Pinus taeda | reverse complement strand
CTGACTCTCTTATGTTTTCCATAAACACAATTCTCACAGAATTTTAAATCAACATGCTTCAAACCTGGCAACAAATTTTTTGAGTGAAGAATTTGCATCCCCTTCTCACTCATGTGCCTGAGCCTATGACGCCACAATGCCGTATCTTCTCCTGTAGAGGTTAAAGCATTAACAAAATTAGAAATACCATTGCACAAATACAATGTACCAACCTTTCCTCCTTTCGCTATTACTAGGGATCATTTAGTGACCTTCCAGGTTTTATCTGTGAAAGTAGTTATGCAACCTTCACCTCCCAACTGCCTTGTTGAAATCAATTTTTTCTTCAGATCTGGAACATGCCTTACCTCCTTCAATAGCCACTGATTTCCATTCTACCATTTTATGAAAACTGTACCCATTCCAACGATTTTACCTAATCGAACCTGTCCAAAATCTCCTTGAACATAATCATGAAAATGTTTCTTATCAGGTGTGGCATGGAATGAGGCCCTTGAGTCTACCACCCAGGTATCAATAATATTTTCTAATGAAAGAATCAAAGCATCTTGCAACACATCACCTATTACATTCGCTTCATGATTAGTTTCTTGTTGCGCGTCTCCTTCTTTTCCCTTCCGAGGCTTGTAGTCTTTCTTCAGGTGTCCTTTCTTCCCGCATTTCCATCACACTATCCCTAATCTAGACTTGGATCTAGCTTTTCTTGACTTACTATGATATCCTGGGCTCTTTCCTCTTTCCATTTTTCTTCCCCTAGTCTCTGCAGTCAAAGCATTACTTGATGTCTCACTGGAGCTTTTCCGTCGCATTTCCTCGCTAAGGATTGCACCGACAACATCATCAAACTTTAAAGTACTAGATCTAGAGACAGAGTTACTAATGGCCATAACTAAACCATTTGAACTTTCTGACAATGAGCACAGAAATAACAAAGCCCTAACTTCATCATCAAAAGTTACCCCTACAGAACTTAACTGACTGGTAACTGTATTAAAATAATTTAAATGATCAGCAACAGATCCACCTTCTGACATCTTCATATTAAATAAACGCTTCATAAGAAATACCTTATTTGAGGCTGAGGGTTTTTCATATAGTTTGGCTAATGTTGACATTAAACCCTCTATTGTCGTTTCCTTTGAAATATTAAACGCTACTTACGCTGCTAGGCACAACCATATTGTTCCAAGTGCTTTTCTGTCAAGAATATCCCATTCTATGTATGTCATACTCGTCGACTTCTTTATCTTTCCGCTTAATGGTAGGTACAGACCTCTCTGATACAGATAATCTTCCATCTGCATCTTCCACAGTTGGTAGTTTTGGCCATTGAACTTTTCAACCCTAAACCCACCATCTTCCGCCATTGCTCCCACTCGAACCAGGAACCCTTCTCTTCTGCGAGTTTATCAGCCAAATAGACCTTCGGCTCTAATACCAGTTGTTAGAAAATTATATATTACAGAGCAATGGAACACATAAAATATTGCAGAAATATAAACATACAGAAAACAACATAAAACAAGAGAGACACATATTATACGTGGTTACTACAGTATTTGGGCTGACGTCCACGGAGAACAACTAGTCTTCTTTAAATTATCCACAAAACTGAAGAAAATACAACCTTACATACAAATCGTTTGTATTCCCTCTTTCCTCTCTCAATCTCCCTCTCCTCTTCCTCACGTAGAATACTGATACCACCATAGACGCAATAAAATTCCTCAATATAGTGAGGGTTTGCCTTCTTAGGGCAAAAACCCTAATTTAAACATAACTTCTACGTCAGATCATTTGCCTAATGAATGGCCCCAGATTGTCTAGAAATTACTAGACCTTTTACAAGGCAATTTTACATCTATTTTTTAGGCTTCGAGGGCGCTGCCCGAACCCCCAGCTGGAGGGGATCGGTCACCCCCCCCCCCCCAACACCCCCCACGTGGAGGGGTGTACAGTCTTCCTGGGGTATACATCCGGCTGAGACCTTTGAATACAGAAGATAACCAGGCTCCACACCCAACATTTTTTGCATTTTCACCTCCTCACTCTTCCATATTTCTTTTGGAGATCGTTGCTTAGGATTTTTTGTTATGTCCAACCCTCTACATCGATTTTCCTCCTTTCCTTCCTCATGTTCATCTATACTACAATAACAATGTTAAACTGTGTATTGTTGTGTTTCAGCCACCATAACCAATGCATTTCTCTTTGAGATAATCCATATCTAGCAATGTGTATTTCAATCTATGTGTTTTCTTGAGTTTACCTTGGCGAAGGGATATTGTGTTGAAGAAACTAGGGCAAAGTAGTGTAGTGTGATTCTTCGTTACTTGATAAAAATTTGTGGAATCTTTTTAGTTTTCTTGTTAGCCTATTCTTCTTCTTATTATTATTAGTGCATATGTGTGTACTTCATCAAAATTCTATGAAAACATAAACATAAACATAAGAACACAACATGTTGGCTCTCTGCTAGGGCCAAAAACTTTCTACTCTTGAGAGGAAAACCCTTTAGTGAATTTCTCTTATTGAAGCTTCTATTGATCAATTCCAAACCCTAGACCCCTAACAAAGAGATCCTCCAAGCACAAGTCAAGTCTCCACTCCATTCTTCACCATATACCCTGGCACTTCTTCCAGCACTTTGTTTCCCGAGACTTTGTCCTTCTACTTCTGTCACTTCTTCTTCTTGCTATGATTCTTGTCTAGAGTTAGACCTTCCCTGAATGAGTCTTCTAAATGAAGTGTTTCTCTTCTATTCCTTGCTCAATTATATCTTTGACTAACCAAGATCCTCCTTGAGCGTAAGATTGTTCTGCTATCCAAATTTCTTACGTGTGTGGAGAGTATTGCTAGGTGGTGTATGGCCGTCTCCTTCGCTTGAGTGTCTTTCTTCCATGCTGGAGGAGGAGCTCTTGTAGGCCTATTTTTAGCCCAAACGAAGGTAGGTAAGTGTCTATGAATTTTTGCTATTCTAGCTGCAGGGACAACCCTTATATTTCCTCACATGTGTGACTGTAACAGCCCCAAAATAGACTCCTAGCCCTTAGTGGTGTACCCTTTCTCTTTGCTGCCTTTGGAGACCTCCTTCCTTCGTTCTTTCTCGACTTTCCCTTAGCAGATTTTAGAGAACACTGTATGCATTATCTTTGGAGTGGAAAACCTCTATAAATAGAGGACTATCCCTCCATTTAGGCCAACTAGAAGGTCGACTAGTCCTTTGTTTGTAGGTTGACTTTGAGTGCTATTTGTAGGAAGATTCATTGAGCAGTTTGTGGATAGCTTCCATGTTGGTGTAGCATGCTTGAAGGAGCTTCTTGAAGGTGCCATTTCATAGGAGTAGACTTGACTTTGCTTGGAGGTTTCCCTTTGACTTTAATATATATTTATACATAGGGTAACATGTCCTTAAGGCCTTGAATATTTTCTCTTGACTATTTGACTCACCTAGAGCACTTTGACATGTGCTAGACCTACTTCAATGAGCAAGAAACTCGTTGTCATATATTATAAAAATAATATTTCTATTCTTGAATAAGTACAAATATCAAAAGTACATTTACGAAGACCGAAGCTAGTTACACTTCCTTCAACACTCCCTATTAACTAGGGAGGTATTCATACACCATTACAAGGTGTTTGGCAATTTTCAAGTTTGAAGAATTCACATAAGAGAAACCAGATTAGCAATCCATCTGTTATAGCATCATATCCATCAACATTGTCATAGTGCAAAGCCTTGACTAACAACTCCATCTCTTTATGAGACCATGAGCTACAATTTTGGTGAGAACAATGATTTATAGACACCTTCATCATTGTCTCTCAAGGTACATACCCACCCGGGTGTTCTCCGGGTATCACCTTCTAGGACTATTCTTATCTTGGGTTCCCATCCCTCAAATAATATCGGTCCTCTTATCTACTCTTGTCTTAGATTCCCTACACTTCCTCAAAGACTATCGGATGCCAGATCATTACCCAATCCTCCCATTATTTCTTCCCAAGTGAAGACAAGAATGTAGTGTTTGTCTTGTGTTTACATTTCCATTCACGACCTTCATCTAGACTTACGGTTGTTAGTCCTGGTCTAGTGCATGACCCATGAAATGGAAAGCACAAATGTCACTCCTTTGTAATCAGGGGTGATCCAAAACTCCCTCTTGATCAAGGACCTATTAGAGCTCCCTCTTAACTGGGGAATCTTTCCTTCATCAACAACTTCTTCTTCATGGATCCTTCATGTTGATTTGTGGTAGCAGCGGACGTACTCTAACCATGAAAATTGGTGGAGAGGCTAAAGCACATGAGATCTCCAATACCCAGAAATGGTTTGGGTAGATTCTAACCAGTTTGGGAGATATTAAAATAATTAATATTTTTAATGGAGTTCCTAAGTCTAAACTTAGGAAAAATAAAATATTAATGGGTATTAATATAAAACTGGGTTAGAAGGTTCCAAAATTCATGGATCAAGCCAATTATAATATTAGTCGTTGATTAGATATTTAATCTTGGTCGTTGATGGACCAATGAGAAAAGTATAAGAGGATGCTTCAGGGTCAGTTGGAGAACACACCAGAGTGATCAATCATTCATTTTGCTAGAGCAGGGTTGCTAAGCAAAAGCGAATCAATGATTAGCAGTGAGGGGGAGTGAATACATAGTAGAGAGGCAGAGTTAGTACCAAAGAGACAATGCACAACCTGGAGAGGTTGACGCAAATGCAGCTGGGTGCTACGCAGAGGCAACAGGGAGCAATGTAGAGCTAGGAGAGGCCAGCGTGTGTGACGCAGAGGGTATGAGGGCTGACACAGATGCTTCAATTGTTGCGTAGAGGCTAGAAAAGCTGACACAGGGCCAAGAGGCAGCACTGGGAGGATTTCCGTGGGACAGACTGGGTGATGGTGAGCCAGGTAGGGTGACACAGTCCCTATCAGAGTGACGCATAACAGTGGAAGTTGCAATTGTTGCTATGGGATCGTTCATCAGTGATTAATCAGCTGGAGTATCTATCTCTAAGGAGAGGTACTACTACCGAGGGCCTTCTCTATTGGGTGAGCCATTTCTGGCACCCTAGTTGTATTCTAAAAACTGCATAGTAATAAAACCCTCTTAATAGCTGCACCAGTTTTCCTGCATTGGGTTTTTTCGAGGACATTGGTCCAAAAATAACGGTGTCACTTGTGTGCTTGTTTTGTTTCAGTTGATGATTTGTAGATGTTGATATTGTAATTGTGTTTATTTTCAGTGTTTACATGGTAAATAAGTTGTTAAGTAATTAAACAAGTAGGAAGAAATAAACCATATAGTACAGGAAGAATTTCTAACAAGGTAAACTTAGAAATTCCAACATGGTATCAGAGCGTGGTTGCAGATCACAGGAAAACTAAAGGCATCAGCCAAGTAGAGCATTTGCAGCAGATTCAGTTGCCCTAAGTGACATAGCTGATCCTTGCAGAAGGCGAAGAGGAAGGAGTGACATAGAGGGACTACGTCATCATTCCGGGCTAGAGAAGGGCAGCACAGAAACTAAGGGAGGCAGAATCAGGCTCACACAAAAGCCAGTAGGGCTGACGTAGTTCGCTAGGGGAGCTGATTTTCTAGTGTTGGGATTGTGCAGAGCCAAGTGGCTCAATCCTTCAGTTGTTGGGGCATAGGAGGTTGTGGGAATTTGCGGAGCAAAGCTAGTGGGGTATTGTGGTAAGAACAATACCTAATAGGGCAAGACCAAGGTGGAGGGAGTTGCTGCTGAGGCGGATTTCCAGCCAAGGAATCTGGATCAGTGGTGTAGTTGCACAAATGATTGGAGTGGGGAAACTTGACTTTGGCAGAGGGATTCCCAAAAGGGAAATCGAGATTCAAAGGGAGTCGAACTGAGAACTTGCAGATTGGAAGTTGAGAAACTCAGCAAGAGTTGAACAAAGGACTTCCAGGAGGGAAGTAGAGAGACTCAGAGGAGTCGAAAGAAGAGCAGTGAGATGGTCGTGAATGGACTGAGAGACCAAGATAGGTTGGACAAAGCATCCAACTTTGTGGTCTGGAAGGCCAGGATCTTGTCCATTCTAGATATATATCACATCAAGGACTTCGTCTTGAAAGTGATGGCGATCCCAGTTGATCGACCTGAAAATGAGAAGTATGAGGAGCTAATGGCGAGGGCGAAGTATATCATCCTTGATGGGGTCAAGGATCATGTGGTGCCACATATTGCTGAGAAAGACATGGAAAATGAGATGTGGGAGGCCCTGAAAAAATTGTACCGGCATACTTCCATGCAAAGGAAGATGTTACTTGAAAATCAGTTGCGGTCATACCAAATGCAGAAGGGAGAGTAGATAGATGTCTTCCTTGGTTGATTGAAGGAGATCTGTGACCAGCTAACTTCCATAGGGGCCACGGCGGATGAGGAATTGATGGTGAGGACCGCATTGAACGCAGTCTCAAAGGATTGGGAGGTATTTGTCTAGAGCATACTCGATAGGATGATCCTTCTAGATTGGGAGGAAATGTGGGTGGATCTTCATCAAGAAGAGATCATATGGGTGACCAAGGCATGGAATAGTGGCAAAGGGGTCAGAATAAATAAGGAGGAAGAAGAGAATATGACTCTGGCATCTATGGGAAAGAAGGAGAAGAGAAAGAAGAAGGACCTCTCCAAGGTCAAGTGCTTCCATTGTGTGGAGTTGGGTCATTTTACGAACCAGTGTATAAGGAAGAAGAGTAAGGGAGAGGCTTCTGACTTGAAGGAAGCGCCAGTGAAGGTAGAGAAAGAGGTCAAGGAGGATGATGATTGTGCCATGAGTGCTCATGTTCTACTTGAGAAGAAGTGGGGAGACATCGAGATGTATTCAAAAGGACTACAGGAAATGAGGGGAAGGATCCTTGAGGCACCCAACCTCTTGGATTATACCTTGCTACAAGAACCCCGAAGAGGAGTAGAAGGACTGGCGGATGTCGATAGAGACGGATGTGGATGAAGCGACAAAGATTGTTATAATGCAGGAGTCCCCGGGCAGTGCGAGGCTAGCAGGTTGCAACAGTGTGAGAGGCACGGGAGTGTTGCAATGGTGCAGGATGGCACAAAGAGGTTTTTGCAATGGTGCGAGATGCAAGGAGTTGTTGCAATAACGCAGAGGTCAGTAGAGGGAGAACTTGTTAGTGATAGAGGGAGCTTCAACATCGGGAGTGTTTCTAGCTTGAATGGGATGTCAGAAGTTGGGTGGATCAATTACTTACTTCTCAATAACAAAGTTGCAGTGCAGTAGCACGATGCAGCATGATGAGAGGGGTTGCAGTGCATAATGCAGTGTTTGGAGTATAGACAGCAGTAGCACAGATGCAGAGGGAGTACCGTACAATACAGCAGTGGCAGTGGCAGGGCCATGGGTAGTAGTACAGGATGTAGCAGTGCAGAGGATGTTGGGCAGGGAGGCCTATCATCAACACACTAACCAGTGTCAGATAATCAGTGTGATACTCAGTGAGGAGTATTACTAGAGCACAATCCTTGCTAAGAGGGAGTGTTGATTTGGGGTAGCATCGAATGTACTTTAGCCATGAAAATTGTTAGAGAGGCTAAAGAACATGAGATCTCCAAGACCCATAAATGGTTTGGGTAGATTCTAAACAGTTTAGGAGATATTAAAATAATTAATATTTTTAATGGAGTTCCTAAGTCTAAACTTCGGAAAAATAAAATATTAATGGGTATTAATATAAAACTGGGTTAGAAGGTTCCAAAAGTCATGGATCAATCCAAATCTAATCTTAGCCATTGATTAGAGATTTAATCTCAGTCGTTGATGGACCAATGAGAAAAGTATAAGAGGAGCCTTAAGGGTTAGTTGGAGAACACACTAGAGTGATCAGTCATTCATTTTGCTAGAGCGGGGTTACTAAGAAAAAGTAAATCAATGATCAACGGTGAGGGGCAGGGAATACATAGCAGAGATTCAGAGTTAGTACTAGAGAGACAACGCAGATCCTGGAGAGGTTGATGCAGAGGCAGCTAAGTGCTATGCAGAGGCAGTAGGGAATAGCGCATAGTGAGGAGAGGCTAGCGTGTGTGACACGAAGGGTCTGAGGGTTGAGGTAGAAGCTTCAAGTTCTATGAAGAGGCTAGCAGAGCTAACGTAGGGCCAACAGGTAGCACTGGGAGGATTTTTGTGGGACAGATTGGGTGCTGGTGGGCTGGGTAGGGTGACGCAGTCCCTATCAGAGTGACACAGAGCAGTGGAAGCCGAAATTGTTGCTATGGGATCATTCATCTGGTGATTAATCAGCATAAATATATGTCTTCGAGGAAAGGTACTATTGTTGAGGGCATTCTCTATTGGGTGAACCATTTCTGACACCCTAATTATATTATGAAAACTGCATAATAATAAAACCCTCTGAATAGCTGCACCAGTTTTCTCGCATTAGGTTTTTCCAAGGACATTGGTCCAAAAATAACAGTGTCACTTGTATGCTTTTTTTATTTTAGTTGATGATCTGTTGATCTGATAATCACCCTATGAGTGACCTCAATTAAAGATTTATTAAACAAAAGGTATTACAAAGTCGTGCTGATGTGTGTGTTCTGTGTTATTGAAACAACAGATTCATCAGATTGCCAATACACAGAAAATAAATGGAGAGACAGCAGAGAAATACAGGAAGAAACACAAAGACACAAGAATTTTTAATAAGGAGTTCACCCTATTCTCTAGGGCTACGTCTCCGGTCCAGCTTCAATGGTGGCCTTGTTTTATTGTGTATTTAAGCAGAGAAATTACAATACAGGGACTCAATATGAGTTCTCCTGACAGCAGATTTTGCTTGACAGGGTGGTTCTTGGATTCCCCAAGCCACTCGGAGTACACAGACTCTTGTTCTTCCTACCAGCTCTGTGACCCTTGGTCTATAGTGGAAAGAGCCAACTATGATGCTCAATCCAAACAGATTCCTCTATGGGAAGGCTTGAATCATCAAGCTCTCTAGTGCTTGATGCTGCCTGTGGTCAGCTCGGCCCTCTGTCTCCTCTGCTTGTCTTTACTTTTCTCTATGTTTAGTCCTCCTCTCAGGGTTCACAGTTCACTGTCTCTCTTGGTTGCTCGGACTCCTCTCTGTTCCTCCCATTCGACTGTCTTTGTTCATGGCTTTAGCCATTCGATCCCTGTGCCTGTTCGGTTCCCCTCCTACCTACATCGATTCACCTTCTGTAGCTGCGCTTGGAGTCCCCTATTCGGCGTCAGCATGAATGCTCGGGAAGTGGCCATGTGTCTCCATCTAACTGGCGCCAGCATGCTTCGTCGGTTTGTTTCTTCCGTTATGTTGTGGATACGTTCTTTCTCCACTGTGGCGGTCAATGGATTCCAAATCCCTCTAAATCACAGCTTAATTCTATGTCGATTCCGATTCTTTCTATCGGGCACAATCTCAACCGTCTGATCTGGGATCCTCCAGGTCCAACGTCATACGCACGTCGAGCGCGGTTGACTTGCTTGACCAATAGCGCACGATCACGGCAGTTTTTCTCTCACCTCCACTACCACGCGTTGATCGCTGAGTGGGATCACTCCGCTCTCCTCCAAAAACTCTTACCGTTCAAGGGCGCCCCGATCAATACCGCCGGTTTTCCAGAGTGCGGGTCTCGCCTTTTGTCCTTTAGTGCTTTTTGCTTTTCCGCCCGTGGTTCTCCAGCTCCCAACACGACCGAGTGCTTAAGGCTTTTCCACTTTAGCCCTTTTTGCCCAACGATGCGCGATTAGCGCTAAGCGCTAATCGTGCATCAAAATCGCCTCCTTTTCTCGATCCGGGGCTCCTAGGGGCTGTTTTGACCTCCTGCGCAGTCTCCATGGGCCTCGGTCAGCGCACTTTGACCGAGGTCCTTGCCGTTCCACGTCGGCGGCCATTACCACTGGTTCAAGGTGTTTTTGATCGCTGTTTTGGAATTTTCAGATATTTGTTCAACTCGATATAGTCAAGGTTCTTGACAGTCTTTTATGGATCTGATTCGGATCATGGCCTCTCTACTAAAAAAAACTTTTGGACCACCAAAAGTTGGTTTTCTTCAAGAATCGAATAAGTGAGGAAACTGCTGTCTCACTTGTCCAATCTCAATCCATTTCGTACTGCTCGGCTTCGAACCTTTAAGCCCAATCCTGAGCTATTCCACTTGTCCACTGTGCGTCGTCCTTACCTTAATGTCCAGCACTGTATCTTCCTGCAACTCATTAAGATATTCAGGTAGCAAGTCATCAACAAAAGGTAATTGACTCTACTCTTCAGGGTCCTCAATCATTGAAGGTTCAAACAACCTCAAACAATCTGCATTTACGACTGAGTAGATGTGCATGTAAGCTGGTAGCTCAAGGCGGAAGGCGTTTTCACCAATCTTCTCAAGTATCTTGAAGGGTTCATACCTGATGGGTTTTATCTTTTTACCTTCACCTTGCCTCCTGTCCTTGCTGATATATAGCCAGACTTGGTCTCCATCTTGAAAACTATGCTCCATCCGATACTTGTCATGCCTAGCCTTGTACTTGGCCTGGCTCTTTTCCAGCTATTTCTGTACTGCCTGGTAGATCTCCTGGATCTGTTCAATGAACCTAGTTGCCTTGTCCACATCACTGTGTCTATCAACCATGGTATCTTTACCAAAGACAAAATCCAAAGGAGACCTTAGTATGAAACCAAAACAGGTCTCAAAAGGAGATCTCTGTGTAGAAGAGTGTTTGGCTTTATTGTAAGCATGCTGCACATAACACAAGTGCTCATCCCAAAGCTTAGGATGTTTACTGCAATATCCTCTCAGTAACTGGATCACCGTCTTGTTAACTACTTCTGTCTGGCCATCTGTTTGTGGATTTTTTCTTTAACTGGGTGTCCATTAGTTCCCACAGACTTGACCAAAACTTCCCCCATACATGTTCAAAGAATATTTTTGCAGTTTGTTCAGCTGTAATTTATTTACTATAGGGTATCAAAATACACATTTTGTTGAACCTATCCACAACAACATATAGATAATCATGACCTTCCTAGACTTAGGTAGTCCTCCAACAAAATCCATGGAAATGCTTTCCAAGGGTGAGAAGGAACTGGTAATGGAGTGTATAAGCCTAGTATTCTGTTACTGGGCTTTCTTTTAGCACACATAACACATCCCTTCACATATCTAGAAACCGTCTCATGCATTTTCGGCCAATAGTAGAACCTTTGCAGCTGTGCAACTATTTTACTTACCCCAAAGTGGCCTGATATCAGAGAAGTTTGTGCTTCCCTAATTATCTTTACTCTCTCAGTTTGTGGAATGCAGATTTTCCCACAATGATATAAGAGTCGGTCCTTCACATGATAGTCCAATTCTTCTA
>APFE030919140.1:0-58889 GCA_000404065.3 Pinus taeda | reverse complement strand
GAAGAGTTTAGCAGTGGCTTCTGCTGTGATATTCTTCTTGCAAGCCACCATAATGGCCATCTTCGAGAACCTGTCGACGACCACAAAAACACAATCGTTTCCATGCTTAGTGGAAGGAAGGCCTGACATGTAATCCATGGAGATGGATTCCCAAGGTCGACTAGAGGTAGGCAACGAGGTATAGAGGCCTTGTTTCTTGATGGTCGATTTGGCAATGACGCAGGTAGTGCATGATTTGATGTACTTCCCGACATCCTGTCGAAGATTCGGCTAATAGAAATACTTCTGCAGTACTGCCACCATTTTCTCGACCCCGAAATGCCTAGCAGCCTGACTGTAGTGTACTTCCCAAATCATCTTGGAACGCTCGCTTAAAGGAACACAAAAGTGACCCAGGTGGCATAATAGGGCATCCTGGAGGTGAAAATCTGGAACATGCTGACCCTCCAAGAGTGTCTAGGATGTCTGGCCGAATTCTGGGTCACTTTTGTAGAGAAGTGGCCGATCAGAAGTCTCGTGCCCACAAGAGTTGAGCACGATGGTTAACGCCATGATCGGTGGCCGACTGAGGCAATCTGCAACATTATTGGTGCTGCCCTTCTTATACTTGATATTCAAATGGAACTGTTGAAGGTATTTGGAACACTTCTGATGGTGAGAATTCTATAATTTCCCTTGGGTCTGTATGAACTACAGGGGTCGGTGGTCTGTGTGTATGAACGTTTCCTTCCCCAAAATGTAATGCTTCGGTTATCGTTAGGCCTACACAATGGAATACATCTCTTTTTCATAAGTGGGATACTTCTGAACTGTGTCTGAAAGTGTATCACTGTGATATGCTACTGGAGGCCTGTGTTGAGTAAAGACTGCCCCAATATCATAGTAAGAGGCATCTGTCTCAACCTCAAATGGTTGTTGTAAGTCTGGTAATGCGAGCACTAGTGTCGTGCAGAGGCGATCTTTCAACTCTGTGAATGCCTTCTTTTGAGATTCAGACCAAAGAAATTTTTCTTTCACTCCCCCCTTGGTGACTTGACTCAAGGGCCAAGTGATATGAGAAAAGCCTAACACGAACCTGCGGTAGAAGTTGGCAAGACCTAGAAAGTTACAAAGCTCTGTTAGAGTGGTTGGAGATGGCCAATCCCGAATGACTTGGATCTTGGTTGGGTCCACATGCACCCCCTGTTCATCAATAATGTATCCCAGATACTGAACTTAGGTCATGCCAAAAGTTCATTTCTCCAGATTGGCATATAACTTGTGTTTTCGCAGTGTTTGGAAAACCTGTCGGATGTGGTGGAGGTGCTCTTCCCAACTCTGGTTGAAGATCAGGATGTCATCGAAGTATACCACTACAAATTAGTTGGTGAATGGTCACAAGATGTCATCCATTAGCCTCATGAAGGTTGCAGGAGCATTCGTCAATCCAAAAGGCATAACCAACCATTAGAAAAGGCCCTCCTTGGCTTTGAATAAAGTCTTCCACACATCGGAGGGTTCAATTGGTACTCGGTGATATTGTGACTTCAAATCGATCTTGCTGAAATATTTTGCCCCCTTCAATTGGTCCAGGAGGTCATCAATCCGTGGGATCGGGTACATATTATAGACATTGATCTTGGTCACCACCTGATAGTCAATACAGAGACTCCAAGCCCCATCCTTCTTTTGTACCAACACGATTGGGCTCCCACAGGGTGATGAACTCGGACGGATGTGACCTTTCTGTGACAGCTCCTGAATTTGCCACTTGATTTCATCGTTCTCCAGAACAAAGCACCGATAGATTGGTCCATTGGGCAGCGACACACCTGGTGTTAGATCGATGGAGTGCTTGACCTGGCAGTGTAGAGGAACCCCTACGGGGGAGGTGAAGATGTCCTCGTACTCCTCCACGACCTTGTCCATCTGTAGTTTGCAAAGGGGCCCTGTCTAGAGGTCATGGCCACCGTCTTCTTCTTTCCTTGAGGGCATATCATCAGGAAAACAAATTTCCTGGTTTTGGAAATGATCTTACTGCATTGTTTCACAGTAACCAAAGAGATGGCGGTAGGCAATGCTTCCTCTGGTATCCTATACAAATTATTTCCCAAAGTAACAATAACAGCACGGGGCCTTGGGAGAGCGGAAGAGCGGAAGACCAGGGTTGAGGGTTTCTGCGCGGGATTTTCTCCATGGACGGATGCAGAGGAGGGAGCTCCACTCCCTCCTACAAAGAGGTAGTGGTTAACAAGGGAAAGACACCTCCAGAATCAGGCAGGGGTAACAAGATGGAAGGAGGAAAAAATAGGGAAGAGGAAATAGAAAGTAACAAGGAGAAGGAGAATGATGGGAGACAAAAGACAAGGAGGAAAATGACAAAAAACAAGGAACAAAATACAGGAAACAAAAGGGACCGTGCAAGCCCAAAGTTGAAATCACTCCCATAGTAATCTTAAATAACCCAAATCTGCAAGCCCATAGGGAGCACATGTAGACTTATGCAATCATATGCAAATTCATGGAACTATGGCCCACAAAAAAAGCTTTACAAACATGGATCAGATACCACTGGAAGCCTAAAGGAAGCATTGATCTTCATCTAGGATCCAAGGGATTTTTCACTGTGGTGTTTGCAAACATTGAGGACAAAGACAGAGTGTTTGAAGGCGGGCCCTACTTCTATGCAGCAGCAGGGATCTATATGTGGCCGTGGATGATGAACTTCACACCAGAGCAGGAAACTTTTACCTCAGTCCTAGTTTGGGTAAGACTCTATTCGCTATCTCTGGATTATTGGAAAATAGAATCACTAACAGCCATAGGTAATAAATTAGGGAGGTATGTCAAAACTTTTGAAGCCACAAGAAGGGGAAAATATACCTCCTTTGCTAGGATTTTTGTAGAGATGGACCTATCTGGAGCACTTCCAGATGAGGTCATATTGGAGGTTTATGACGAGGAATGGGTGCATACGGTTGACTACGAGCATATTCCATTTATATGTCAAAAATATCATGAACACAGACACCTTTTTAGAGACTGCCCTCTCAGTAAGGCAGAGAACAAAAGCAAACCTAACACAATGAAAGAAACAGATGGCTTTCACAAAGTAGCTCACAAAGGTAAAAACAACAAAAAAGGGCCAAAACAACACCAAATTGGAGACCAAAAGGTGAGGCCGAATCAGTTCCATGTTCTTGAAGAGGAGGAAGATACAGCAGTTGAAAATCAAGTAATGAAGGATGGATATGATAAGCAGGAGAAGGAAGAAGAACAGGATCAGGAACAGGTAAAGGAAAAACAGAAAGGGATCATGATGAGTGAATCAGAGATGTATATGGATCAGGAAATGACCCAGAGCGAGATGGAAATGGAAGACAATGAGTTACAAGAGATTCTTGACAGAGAAAACCTAGATCTAGAAGGGTTCTTGAGTAAGGGAACAACGGGTGGGGTAGAATCTCTACCACAAGAAGAATGCAATTGAATAAAGCAGTTATTCTTATGGAAAACTCAGGAAAAGGGCTTGGTAGAAGATAACAACATTGAAAGACAGGGCAACCATGGAATGAAAGCAGTAAAATCAACTCCAGGATTAGCTCCAAGAAACCCGGGGAAAAAAGGGGCAGAAAAAAGTAGAACGAGCTATTGATGGAATGTGGAAAGCTCATGATAGACTCAGGTAAGATGAAAGATCTAACCAGTGACTCCTTTACCAATCTGTAATTATGAGGTTTACAACTTGGAACATCAGAGGTCTAGGAAGCAAAAGAAAACAGAGAATGATGAATAATAGAATGAAACAGGTAGCTCCGGATATAATTTTTTTCCAAGAAACAAAATGCTATGTTCAAAAGATAAGACAAATCCATAGTAAGTGGCTCAGTAGATATGAGTTTATAGAAGTCAAAGCAGAAAATACAGCAGGGGGTATCCTCATCCTCTGGAATCCCCAAACAATAGGTATTATTGATGTGGAGGCATCAAGGAATTATTTATCAGTTGTTATATAGCCTGTAGGAGACAGGGACACTTATCTTGTAACAAATGTTTATGGCCCTCAAAGGTTAGATGAAAAAACCAGGTTTATTGATTCCTTAGTGGACCTTCGAAACAGATTTGCAGGGCTACCGTGGGTTATAGGAGGAGATTTCAACATGATTAGATCTCTCTCGGAGAAAAAAGGGGGTACAAGAGCACTAAACAAAGATTCCTCGACTTTCCAATGATTTTCAGAAAACATGAAGCTAGTGGACATTGAGACAAATAATGGTCTTTGCACATGGAACAACAAAAGAGGAGGGGATTCCCAGGTAGCTTCCAAGCTAGACAGATTCATGATCTCTGAAGAGCTCATGCTTCTAGACAAGGAAATAATAGCAGATATTCTTCCTTTTGGAGGCTTAGATCACTGGCCGATTCAAATGGAGATCAAGGGCATTGGCACCCCAAGAAACAAACCATTCAAGTTTGAAAATATATGGATTTCACACCCGGATTTCATCAGCAACATTGGAAAATGGTGGGCTGAAGACCTGCAAATTCATTGATCATCTATTTTCCTGCTACATAAAAGATTAAAACACATCAAGCAGAAGCTAAAGGAATGGAACCAGAAGGAATTTGGCAATATTTTCACAAGTAAAAAATTTGTGGAAAACAAAATCCTAGAGCTCAATCAAGCTTTGATCAAGAATGGCTTTGATAAAGACAAAAATGATCAAGCAAAGAAATATCACCAAGAATGGGAAACGTTGTGTAAACAAGAAGAAATTTTTTGGAAACAAAAATATAGGGTTATATGGCTAAAAGAAGGAGAACGTAATACTAAAATTTTCCACAGACCTACCATTGTGAATAGAACTCACAACAGAATCTCTTCGATCAAGGACGAGAATGGCCAAATTCGTCAATCCCATGAGGAGATAGATGCAGTGTTATTAAAGCATTTTCGGGACATTGCCAAGGAAAACATTTCAGGAAGAGAACCTTTCATTAAGAACTTAATTAAACACATACCCAAACTGGTATCCAGAGAGGATAATTGTAATCTCAACAGACATGTAACCAAAAGGAGATCAGTGAGGTCCTCAAGGAAATGCAAAATGGCAAGGCACCAAGTCCGGATGGATTTAATGTGGATTTCTTCAAAGCCTGCTGGAATATTGTTAAAAGGGATATTGTAGAGATAGTAGAAGACTCGAGGCGGAACAAGACCATTTTGAAAGCTCTCAATACCTCCTTTATTGCCCTTATTCCAAAACAGGATAATGCTCAAACACCAGAGAGATATAGGCCCATTGCCTTATGCAATGTTGTCTACAAGATAATTTCCAAGGTTGTGGCTAACAGACTCAAACCCCTGCTGCCCACGCTTATCTCCGGGGAACAAACAAGGTACATAGAAGGAAGACAAATTCTGGACAACATAATTCAAGCTCACGAGGTGGTTCACTCGTTAACATCAACAAGAGAGAAGGCATGAGCATGCAACTGGACATAGCCAAAGCATATGAAAAAGTGAATTGGATATACATCAAAAAAGTGCTCACAGCGTTTGGTTTTGATCATAATTGGGTCAAATGGGTCATGGCCCTTGTGACTTCATCCATCTTTTCAATTTTAGTGAATGACTCTCCTTCTGAACTTTTTCTCCCTTCCAGGGGTCTTAGACAGGGAGATCCGCTCTCTCCTTTTCTCTTCATCCTCATGATGGAAGGGATGGGGCGGTCCATCAAGCATGCAAGAGTAATGGGAAGAATTCAAGGACTCCAACTTTCAGAGAATGGGCAAGTTCTGACTCATCAACATTTTGTAGATGATACCATGTTACATGGAATTCCCACAGTTAAAGAAGCACTTGCTTACAAACAAATTTTGAATGACTTCGCGAAGGCTACAGGTATGGAAGTAAACCTTTCCAAATCAAAAGTCTTTTTCTTTAACACTCATATTGCCATCCAGAGAAATGTCTCCAGAATTTTAGGCTTTCAAAGAGAATCCCTTCCCTCTAAGTATTTGGCAGTTCCTCTTACAACTAAACCCTGACACAAGAGTATATGGGATCCATTAGCAACTAAAATGCAAGACAAGGTCCGGAAATGGACAAACAGAGCTTTAAATTTAGCTGGTAGATTGGTTCTTACTAAAGCAGTTCCCCAAGCTATCCCAATCTTTATGCTATCAGCACTCCCAGCTCCAATAGGAGTCTTACAACAATTTCGGAATATTCAACGAGATTTTCTTCAGGGAAAAGAGGAAACAAGGAAAAAATGGGCTTTAGTCTCATGGGAAAAGGTCTGCAAACCCAAGAACCAAGGAGGCCTGGGTTTGGACAATCTAGAGATTCTCAACAAGGCTACATTGGTGGAGGTGGGTTAAGGATCCTAAAGCTCAATGGGCAAGCATATGGAAGGAAAAAGATGCCAATGCCTGGCCGACTTCTGATATCATACGTATGATAGGAATAGTGAAAGGCTCCCCCATATGGAACAAGGCCCGAGAGAATAGAGAATTGGTTCAAAAAAATAGTTTCTGGGAAATCAGAGAGGGAGATCTGGCACTTTTCTGGGAGGAAAAATGGCAACAAGAACCTAATCTACTGAAGGAAAAATTTTTAGGCCTTAAGCATGAGACTGACAATCAAGGATTAGTAAAGGTGAAAGACTTTTGGGAGAATCCACATAATGTAGGAAAGTGGAGAATTTGGAAAAAAATAGAGAGCAGAGAGGATAGGACCCTCAACAGTAAAGCAGAGTCCCTTAAGAGAATGTTGGATCAGAGAATAATTTTAGTAACGAAAGGGCAAGACCAAATGAGATGGGGTAACAACAAAGAGGGCAACTTTAATATTAAGGAAGCTAAAGGTTTTCTCCTTGATCTGGAACCCCAAGCTGCAAATAAAACTTGGCAGAAGCTTTGGAGGCACAAAGGCTAGATGAAAATCAAACTCTTCATGTGGTTAGTTCACCACAGGAAAATTTTAACCTAGGACAACCTTAAAAAAAGGGGCATGCTAGGACCCTCCAGATGTCATCTCTGTGAGACCCAAGAGGAGACTATCAAGCATCTTCTCAACAACTGTATTTTCACTGACAGGATATGGGATTTTTTTACCAACATCTTCAAACAGTCTGATAGAGTCAAAGAAAGTATTGCTAACACTCTAAACAATTGGAGGAATAATTTTTTTGATAATGAAGTTCTCAATTCTGCCTGGGATCTCTTGCCGAGTTTCATTATATGGAATGTGTGGAAAGAAAGGAACAAAAGAATATTCAAAGAGGTAAAGACTGCCTCACTTAGCCTGGTGGAGTTGATCGTAAAACAACTTAAGGAGACAATTGGCACCACGGTTAGGAATCTCCCCAAAAATCCTCCCTTAGTAGAAGAGTTAAGAATCCTCCAGCTATTAGACATGCAGGGGCTTATTCCTCAAGGTCTGTATAGGAAAGCAAGCATGAGAGATAAGGTGGAGGAATTTTGGCATCCTCCCCCTGAAGGTTTTTTAAAGTACAACATTGATGGAAATTCCAAAGGCAACCCGGGGGAGGCTGGCTTTGGGGGAGTTCTTAAGGATGATACAGGTAGCATAATCTCCCTCTTCCATGGACACTTAGGAAAAGGCACTAACAACATGGCAGAA
This sequence comes from Pinus taeda, assembly GCA_000404065.3. Taxonomy (NCBI): domain Eukaryota; kingdom Viridiplantae; phylum Streptophyta; class Pinopsida; order Pinales; family Pinaceae; genus Pinus; species Pinus taeda. The sequence goes on along the minus strand of APFE030919140.1, from coordinate 51,262 downwards.
CTAATGGCTTTGGAACAATGCTTACAATTTTTTTATACAAAACAAGAGTTAGTCATAAACGCAGCCAAGAGAATCAGTAATGGAATAGGGTTGGAAAAGGTCACAAAAAACTGGAGGTTAACTTGGGTTCTACATAGAATTCAAGTACATCTACAGGAACTTCGTACTCTCAGATTTATTCATGTGAGGAGAAAGGCCAACAAATTGGCAGACATTCTAGCCAACCAAGGTGTTAGCTACAAGGATAGCACAATTTTAAGGAGGTGGAACACAATAGCGCAGAGCAACCTGAAAAAACTTTGTCATAACCAGGCGGAGGAGGACAAAGAAGAGTATAGAAGCAAAATGATAGAATCCAACTAGTAATGGACAGCGGTTAGAGGGCTTCACAAGGTTGGACAAAAAGGTACACGATGGAAGGTAAGCCAAGGTTAGCGGTAAAGTTGACTATGATCAGGAATATTCTTAGTGATGCGTGATAGAGTTTCCCTGACCGAAGAAAGCAACAACTAAAACTTCCGCATCACCCAATTTTTTCAATGGCTAAAGTCAAAACGGCCACTGGAGTGGTTTCGAAGCGATCGCACCGCTTTCATGTCAAAAGTGGTTTCAGATTTTTGGCAGCGATGCCATAGAGAGCATGACACGTGGAGGAGGGCCCGGTCCAAAAACCACTCTCATCACTCCCTAGAGGTCGACGACTTCGGGCGCGCGATTTTCGGCTCAGCCGTCCAATGGAGCAAGGTAAATCAACGCTCTGGATCGAATGAGAAGCTTGGTGGGGCTCGAGGGTTAATCTTCTTACCTCTCCTTGGTGCAAGAGATAGCTCAACCGTTAGATCAAAGAAAAGATCGAACAACAGCGTTTGAAAGTTAGGCAGGGTTTTGTATTTGTGGTTTCACATGGGGAGGGCTCATAGCACTTGAGCTACCCGATGTTTTTTCGTGGTTGGATGCAAAAAGGGTTGGGAGGGTAATTTTGTGAAACAGAGGGTTAGGCTTTAGATTTGCACTTTTCTTTGGCCTATGACCAATAGAGTGAAGGAGTTTGTTCATATTGTAAATTTTATTTGATTTAATGATAAGAAGGCACGTCTCTTGCTTTAGCAAAAAAAAACAGCACGGGGCCTTGATTCATACACAACGTGTCGCTTCCACAAGTATGGTTGTCCTAGTAATACATCACAAACTTCAAGGGGAGAAATGTCACAGAATACCTCATCCGTGAAGGGCTTGATGTTGTATGGAAGGCTCACTACTAGCTCATGTGAAGATCCCGTCCTTGGTGAAGCCACCCGATGGTGTACGATTGTGGATGTGTTGTGGTCAGTAAGCGCAGCTGCTTCACAACCTCTCCGAAATGAGGTTCTTTTGGCTCTTGCTATCAACAATGAGCTATAGAGGGGATCCCTTTACCCACATCTTGGAGTGGAAGAGATATTCCTCCTCCTCTGGATCTTCGGGTTCCTCCTTCTGTATCTTCATGGTGGCAACAGTGGAATTTGGCTTCGCATCGATAATCTACTTCCCTTTGTCATTCCCCTTGTTGGGTTCTGACTCAGATTCGGAACATGCATCTGATTCTGAAACCTTTAGCTCGGACACCAGTGATTACTTGGCCCGCCATTCACTTGTGTTGTGAGTGGAGCTCTTATGGAACTCACACCACTTTCCCGTGTCATTTTTGGCTTCACGGTGCTATTCTTTGCTTGCAACTTTGGCGAATTGTCTTGGGTCACCCCGCCTTCACTTTGTCCTTTGTTCTGCGGTTTGGAGGCACCTTTCCTTTGCTTCAGATTCGTAGATGCAAAGTCTCGCTTCTTCTGTTTAAACTTTTGCTCGACCTTGACGGCATATCAGTATGTCATGCCGAGCAAGAGTATGTTCAGGATTCTATTTCTTCCTAGATGTACTTGTGTAGGCAGTTGTGGTATTTGAGTACCAAATGCTACTCCGAATCCCTGATACCCAACTTTGTGCGAAGGGTATGGAAAATATTGGTAAACTCCGGCACGTCTTGGTCCCTCCCTTACCGCAGCGTGGTCCACTTTATGTATTGATCTTCACAGCTTCCGACAAGGTAGTACTGCTCCTTGATGGCATCCTGGAATGAATCCCAAGTGGGTGTAGCTAAAAATAGTGAGCCTGTACTTTCATCCTTCAGTTCACAGTAGGTTTCCTACTAGTCCTTAACGTGGGGGGCTGCTTCGAGAAGAGCGAAAATAATCTTTTCTCGACTAGAAAAATCATGAACAGAAAAATAACCCTCTAGCAGATTTAACCATTTATCTATGACATTTGCATATATATGACCCTTGAATATGGGGATTTCAAAATTAACTTGTACCTTAAATGGTGTGGCATTTCCAGAGTAGTTGTTGGAAGCCGATGTGTTGCCCCTGGGTAACCACTGAAGGATCTGGGTAAATTTGTCCATCATCGCATTCCTTTGTCGCTCGAGGGCTTCTTTGAGCAAGATTTTGATAGGATCTCCTGCCCCCTTGTCTTTCTTTTCATCTGCCATGGAAGGCTATCAAGATTTACGAGGCTGGTCTTGTAAAGGTTCGACCAGTTCAAGCCCTAACTCCTTATATCCTGACCTCGTTGGGGACATGCAAAGAAAAACAGAGAAAAAACAGACCGCTCTGATACCACTGATCCAGATTTAAACAGGAACACAACAAATTACAGAGATAACCATAAACACAAAGATAAAGTGGACATATACTTCATTTCATTAATGTAAAATACTGAAATATGCTTACAAACAATAATGGAAATAAACCAGCTAGGGCGATGGTAGCTTATCTTTGAGAAGAGATGTGGCGGCTACACGCCTTTGAATTGTGTTACAATGAGGCTCGAAAGCCTATTTATTGTTGAGAAATAATGGAAATCCCTAAACATCCAAAAACCTAACCCTAGAAGATGAAACACCAAACTGTGGGCTCCGTTTGGGTAAATTGGTACATCAACTTCCTGGGGTCATAACTTTGGCATATGATCTTCGTTTGACGTGCACAATATCTCGTTAGAAAGATCTATCCAAGAACTACAACTTTGGGAAGAGAAACATTGGTCCATGGACCCATGTTGCTCCCAGTTTTCCCAAAAACGTCGCTTAGGGCCTCAAAACGGCTCTGGAAGTTCAAGACTTGAAGAACTGCTAAAAATAGTAAATTGTGCTACAATTAAGGAAACTGAAAAGCTGAAAGAAACAATGGTGGGGGTCCAAGTGGACTTGGTAGGTGGCCACCATTATCCACCTGGATCAGACATGCTGTAAATAGTCTGTTTGTGACATTTATGAAATAGTTGTATTTGGTGTAACAGTAACAACTGATCTTTTGAAGTTACCGATTTTATGAAAATTCTCATTTTGGTTAAAAAAAAAATCATAACTTTATATTTATCAGATTTAAGTGTAAACCTCCTTTTGAGTGTAAAATTTGAGGTTTGCGCATTTAAAGGTTTGGTCGCTCGAGACATTTGATAAATCCGAAGTTAAGATAAATTTAATCGCCCGATACATTTGATAAATCTGAAGTTATGATATATTTTGTAGAAATTACGATAGATTTGCAACTGCTCATGGAGTTTTAATCAAAATCACAAGAAACAAACCTACTCTAGTGCTCTGCATAAAGTAATTCATAAATTAGAATAATAATTTCAGACATGCAATAAGAAATAACACACATGCAAATAGTATTTTTCCTGGGGAAAGCAATTTGCTAAAAACCCCAATGCCTGCTTGCATTAATCTGATGAATATAAATGTATTACAATTGCTTTGCTCAACTGAGCACAACCTGTAAGTGAATAACCTATCTCTCTACTCACTGAGAAGCTCTAACCCATACTTGGTCAATTTTTGCCTCTGCTTGAGCCCATATTGCTTGAACGGAGGAAAATAGGCCCATATTAATAAGGAATATCCCCCAAAATGCTTGCACAATTTCTCAGGGTTGATCACTTGACCTCAAGCAACACCTGTACACTCAACTAGTTTATAATTGTTGGTTAACTGCCTTGGAAACTCCACCACAACTAGGAAACTCATATTCTTTGCATGCATGAGCTAATTATTAGTTGATTGATTAGTTAACTATATGATCTCTGAGTTAGATTGATGTCCCACTACTTAACTGACCACCAACTAGTTCTATTAACAATTAGAACTAGTTTAACTAATTACCACTGAAATTAATTCAAGCTATGCTCCTAAAATTTAGGAATCACTACATACAACTGAAATTCAAGCCCCTAACTCGAATTAACTGAGATAATTGAGTGACAAGAGCAATGTCAACTCAGTTAAATCCTCTAAGTTGTATGCTGATGTGGAATTTCAAATTTCTCAATTTAATCAAGGCAAAATCAAATTGTGAATTTCTTGCTACATTTTTCAACACTCCCTCTCAGCAAGAAAGGGATTATCAACCACCCTTATCCTGCACCTCTGGAATGTGATGCATACAACACCTCTCCCTATCATTGTTGCTACTACAACATCTACAATTGAGAAGCATCCAAAAAAATTTGAATCAACTGTGTCTACAATTGTCTACTGGGAAAATTGTGTTGTTTCTAAGCCATATTCTCTGTTGTCAACACTCCTCTGCACTCCTCAGTGTCTAACTGACACTCATCTTCTTGCTATTGAATATTGTGGGCCCCTGTAGCAAGGTAATGATCCATGGGGAGAACGCCTCAATGGACCCTACCCAAATTTCTGCAATTATGGGACTAAGGCTTCACATTGCCCCACCTCACACCTAGAGGCATGGTTGCATGTGCTCTCTCTACCCACTTAGCTTGAACTTCCCCCCTACTAGAGGTCTCTACTTGAGTGGATGTCTCCACTCTACCTCCTCTCTGCCTCTCCATTTTTGGTTGCTCCATAACTTCTTGAGGCTCCATTTTGAGAGGTCTAGCATGCTCCCTCTCAACCATCATATCTCTAATCTCATCCTTACTCCTCAAGGTTGTGCATGCATCTTCTACTGTAAGTGCATATAGGTTCTTAACTCGAACCCCTATGTGCTTCACCTATCCCATGGCTATGTGTCTCAGGAATGATTTTCCTTTACTGAAGATCACATCATAACTATGGTTTTCCAAAGTTGTAATAGAGATGAGATTTTTCTTTAGGCTTGGAACTAACATGACATCCTTGATTCTAAGAGGGGATCTCAACTCCCTCCGAAAGGTTACTGTAAAATTCTCAGTCGTGTTGTACCTTCCGTCGTCTCTAAAATCAATATTCATATGGATATCTTTCTCCTTTAGGTCACTGAAAAAATCTCTACACCCAGTCATCTGTAACAAGACCCCTAAATCCAAGTACCACACACTCCCCATCACATCGATGGCCATGCATACAATAAAGGTGAAATATAGCTCAAATTGTGAAGCCAAAGCATCACCTGTTGCTGCTACTATAGAATCCTTCTTGTTAGAATTTTTGTGTTGACACTTAGTAGCATAGTGCCTGAATTCATGATAATTGAAGCATTTAATTTTGGACAAGTCTTTCTTATTTCGCTCTTGGCTCGATTCAACCTCACCTTGGAACTTATTTCCCTTGGCCTTCATTCCTTTGTTGACTAGAGAAAATTCCTATTCCTCTTCTTTGGATGAGGTTCCATCTCTGGTATTCCGCCTTATTTCCTCCTGTACCAAATCAGACCATAAGCACTCCCTATGTGGTAGTTTATGCCTCCCATTTACCTAATCTTGATAGCTATTCCCTCTCTTGGGAAGGCGCAAAAAGGCTAGGATTACCAAGTTTTCTCTAGGGACATTAACACTGACCCCTCCAAATTCATTAAGACATTGTGTGAACTTGCTCAGATACATTAGAATAATGTCATTCATTTGCATCTTGATACTTTGAAATTTATCCTTGAGCACTAACTTCCTGTGGTCACTATTATTCTCGAACAATTTTGTCAATGCTTTCCACATTGTGAATGGAGTTTCTTTTCCATGGAGATTTGAGACAATGTGATCCTGTACTCCCTTCAAGATTATTCTCCTCACCTTGGATACATCTTTCTTCCACTAACAAAGGTTTAGGGCATCATATTCTGGTGGTTTTGCAACATTTCATCTAGTACTACCTCCATGTGATCCTTCCATGCAACAAAATTTGAGGTGCCTTCCAAGACATATTCTAGCCTTACTTCATTGAAGTCCATCTTCTCAGCTCTAAAGAAATCCTACTACACTGAAATCCAAATTTGAAACTACTAAGAAACAACTTCGAAATTCTTGCTCTAATGTGAATCCTACTCTGATACCATGTAGAAATTTCTACAATCTAATACCATGTAGAAATTTCTACAATCTAGCCCTGATACCATGTAAATTACGATGTCAATTTGCAACTTATCATGAAGTTTTAATCAAAATCACGAGACATAAACATACTCTATTGCTCTGCGGAAAGTAATTCAAAATTTAGAACAATAATTTCATACATGCAATAAGAAATAACACACATGCAAAAAGTATTTTTCCCGGGGAAAACAATCTGCTAAAAAACCCAATGCCTGCTTACATTAATCTGATGAATAAAGATGTATTACAATTGCATTGCTCAACTGAGGACAACCTGCAAGTGAAAAACCTATCTCTTTGCTCAGTAAGAAGCTCTGACCCAAACTTGGTCAATTCTGCCTCTACTTGGGCCCCTATTTTCTTGCACAATTCCTGAGGAAAATAGACCCCTATTAATTAGGAATTTCCTCCAAAATGCTTGCACAATTCCTTAGGGTTGATCACCTGACCTCATGCAACACCTGTACACTCAATTAGCTTATAATTGCTGGTTAACTATTTTGGAATCTCCACCACAACTAGGAAACTCATATTTTTTGCATGAATGAGCTAATTATTATCCGATTGATCAGTTAACTAGATAATCTCTAAGTTAGACTGATGTCCTACTACTTAACTGACCACCAACTAGTTTTATTAACAATGAGAACTAGTTTAATTGATTGCAACGGAAATTAACTCAACCTAGGCTCCTAAAATTTAGGAATCGCTACATACAATTGAAATTCATGCCCGTAACTCGAATTAAGTGAGTGAAAGAGCCATGTCACCTCAGTTAACTCCTCCAAGTTGTCTGTTGATGTGGAATTTCGATTTTTCTCAATTTAATCAAGGCAAAATCAAATTGTGAATTTCTTGCTGCATTTTTCAACATATCTAAATTAGCTTTAAAACTTATTTTAAGGATTTAATTTTAAGTTTATTTATAAAATAAAGTACACGAATTATTTTAAAACAAATATTGAACTTATTCATTATTTATTTATTTATTTATTTTTCCTGTAGAAAAACGAAACGTAATTTTATTCATCAAAAGAAGAAAGAAATTATATTTTTCATATGTGAAATCACATTCCATATTACAAAAAGTGAAAATAGATAAAACCCTCAACGAAATATTGAAAATGTTTGGCCTGAAGACCCTTCCTAAAGGAAAAATAAGATACATATTTTTGACAACATTTTTATAACCCTAAGGTCCAATCAAGAAAGACAAAACCTAGGGCATAGAGAGGAAAACTCCTACAAAAAATAAGGGTAGGGAAAGGACTCTAAAAAACCCATACTTGAAATCGGTCACGCATAACAAACAGAGCACTTTGGCCTACAGACATTACCCTAGAAAAAAAAAATGAAGTTAGGCATAGACTGCCCAGGAAGCCCTAACAAAACAACCCATAATTGGTCATCGAAAAGATTTAGGCATGGAATCCGAGCCCAAACAACAAGCCTACAACATCATCCTTACATGCAGATACAAGCAACTCTCAAAAAGGTCACAAGCAACAACAAGAGGATGTTGAGCGATGACACAAACAAAGAGGAACTTTGAGTAGCGTCTAACATGGACATGAAAACAACGTCAACGAAGAAGGATACTAATGAAAGAAGGGTCACAAAAAAGCTCGAACACACTAAGTAGGCCACAATCAAACAACCATGTATGTCGTAGAGAGCCCAAACCAACAATGTTTGCAGCATAACAAGAAAAAAGAAGCCTTGGCACATGGAACGGGAGGAGGCATGAAACAAAGGGTCTGGGGTCAACCCACCACCCCTCTGCTCCCTCAACTGCCCCCTCTAAATGTTTCTTTTTATATTTAAACTATATATATTTGTATTTAACAAACCCAACAATTGATTATTGGTAATTTCATGATATGGGGTTGATTCCATCCACTACCACTATAACCTCCATATATATCTACTTGATATATGAAAGTAATAGAGATTTAAATCACCCAAAAAGATGCATTAAAATTACAATAATCTACACCAAAAAACAGTTTTAAAAAAATATTAAACTTTCTCATGAAATTTTTATATTAAATTTACAATATTTTATAATGTTTTAAAAACAAATATTAAATTTTAAATAATGAGTCCATACAGGTAGAGTTGATTAAATAAGTGTGGAATAACCTGTTATTGAGTTTTTAACCCAACATTTTGGACTTCTACGTGAGTCCATCATCAGGGGAACACAATTTGTCTTGAGAAGATCAATGTGGTTTCTCTATAGAGCTAAGGTTTTTAGTAAATATATATGTGCGCGCGCGTGTGTGTAGTATACTATTAATAGGGAATAATTTATGTTGGCTAGATTAATTATTATATTTATTTTCACGTGTGTATATATATATATAATATATATATATTATTATCATTATATATTTTGACTTATAATATATTAGAAGGAATTAATTATTTGACATTATGAATAGTTTTTAATAATTGTTTCTAGGTATTGCTTAGTTTTAACCCATCATCACAGTTCATGGTATTTTTTCTTTTTTCGATTTCTATGGCTTTAATTTTTCTTTTTAAATAATGATCTTATTTTATGATGAGTTTGGCCTCTTCCATACAAATGTAGTGTGATGATGAGAAAGCATGTTCTGCTAAGGCAACTTTTGTGGCTTTATCTCTTAATATATCGACAACATGTTCTTTTAGTCTAATGTTGAAAGATCTACATGTTTCTCCTATGCGTTCTTTTTTGCAAGAAAAAGGAACTATGTATACCCCTTTTGTTGGTTAGAGTTTATTGAGATGTATTCTTTTCTGCAAAAACAAGGGACTATGTATAACCCTTTTTGTTGGTTAGGGTTTATTGAGACCCAATAAACCCTAAATATCTTAGATTATCCTTCTCTTGTTGATCGCCCCTAACTTCTTTATTAACCTAACCCTCTCAGCTTTTTATTCTTCATAATTTATTAAAAAAAAATTCCAATTTTTATTCATGATAATTAATTAATTAATTATTTTTATTTTTTCTCCAATTTCTTAGTCATTTTTAGTAACTTGGTTGATCGTTGACCTTTGAAATCTAACGTTTCCTCTTGACCTCTGAAATCTAACGTTGCTATTTCCTCTCTTCACATCTTTATAATCCTAGTTGCACTCTTTTCTAATCGTTCTGCGTTGATTGGTCCTTGAGGATGGGTAGAGTGTCCACCCAAAATATTGGACATAGTCCTCACACCACATACATAGTAAAAATCTCAAAATAACATTACTAAAATTTCACTCATATCACCGTGATTTGGATGCAGGTCGACAGTTGGGACAGGCTGGTTTGTAGTAATGATCAGTACCCTGGCAATTAGTATCACTGCCCCCACATGCTCAAGGCAGGGGGTGCAGTGACCCTTGGCATGAATGCATGCTGGGGAGGTGGGAAAGGTGGCAGGACAGGAGGTAAGGCAAGGCATATAGGCGGGCGAGTGAAACAAACGTTCAATGTTGGATTGGAGAAAGGTGGTACCGCAGTGGTGCGGGAGGATGTCGAAACCAGAGGAGCCAAGCTCGATGACAAACGCCTGTTGATTTCGGGTATGTAATTCGGCTCTGCTCCACCATTGTAATTATGTTATGGTTGGGGTTTTGATGGGGGGAGACAAAAGTAAATAGGAAGAGGGTCTGGGGGATAGAAAACTGTTGGTGGCAATGGGGAAGGTAGTTGTTGGCAATTGCCTGGTTTTGTATCCATACCCTTTGCTAGATGGGTAATGCCTATGACCATCAGGGGGACAATTGAATGTTGCTGGGTTTGGATGCACCACGCTCCATGTACAATGCTTGGGGGGAGGGTGACTGTGGAAAGAGAGTGTATGAGGGGCAGGAGATGGTAGAAGGGGGTAGGGGTAAGTAGCTGGTAGGAGGCTTGGGGCGCAACCATTCCCGCTGCATGCAAAGAAAGTGTTAGGTGAACCAGAATTCCTATCGGATCGATGGCAAGGCCAGAGAGTCCAAGTGGAAACCCAATTGTGTGGGACTGAGGGGCAACACCATTAATCCTTAGGTAGAGGGGGAAAAGAACCTGAACTACTTTGAGCAAAGTGTAAGAAGCAAGAGGGGTTTCTGGGAATGGCTTAGGGAAGGGTCGACTGACCTGCATGCGAACGGTAGTACTGAGGATTGGAAAAAGGGTGTGACAGGGGGTTTGGTCTATGGACCTCCCCATTGCAGGTTGCGGTCTCAAGACCACCCCAGCTTGGAAACCTTGCGAGACAACAGAGAGGAGAAACAGTAGATGGCATATAACGATGGAAAAAAAAAATTCAGAACAGAGCCACCACGGGGTGGCACATAAATACATTGTTATGTTTCAATTTAACTAGCAGTTGTTGTTACTAGTGCTTAGGCAAACAGATCATGGCTCATGCTGCGAGGGGACGTGGTCGTGGTAGGAGAGGCCCGACACCTAAGAAAGATAAGGAGTCGAGCACGTTAGAACCATGTAGTGGCAGGAAGTCGGTAGAACACCTCATCACTAAAGCGGTAGAGGCTTACCGTGAGGGGGCAGATGTTGGATTCCAGAAATTACTAGAAGAATGGGAGGAGAAAGTTAAACAAGGCAGTGAGACAGAGGAATAAATGGACAATTGGAGTAACTTAGTCTCGGATCTGGGCAACACCAGAGGACGAATCACGCAGTTTAAGCAAACTTTGTGCCTTTATTGGTTAATCAAGAGTTTATTAGGCAAGGCCATGGAATAGATTTATGTGGGAATGGTAGTGGCACTCCAGGGAATGCCGAGCTATGAGCAGGATTTGCATAAAATCCTCTTCGAGCTGCATAAACAAGATATCAGGTTGGATATAATTGACTGCCATATTCCTTGCATACTAGAGCTGAATGACATGCCAAGGGCATCCGCCAAGGGTCTGACACCTGTTAAATCTGCCTCAGAGGAACAGAAAGAATAGACTCTTACCCATGCATACTTTTGTTTTATGCGAATAACTTTTAATTTCTATGTTGCAAATATTAGTTTAGATAGTCATGTAGTGTATGGACATGAAACAGAGACATATCTAGCTTGGCTAGAGAGATTAAGACTTTATTGTTTTTGGATGGCTTACAATGTGGAGAGGTGGCTAACAAACTTGGTTTCCCTTCGAGGCAAGTTGAGGCCACCTGGTCAATCTATGTGGTGTAAACTTGCTTATGTTTAATAGAAAATGGAATGGTCTTGCCAAGCTTTAAAAAAAAAATCACTCATATCATTAATCATAATAATTTAGTTATTATTTATTATTGTTATCTTTAATCAAAGTAGAAATGATAATTATATTGAAGTACCCGTCAAAGAAAACATATCATCTTACATAGTTGCATAGAAAGGAATTTATTACTTGACAAAATTTACAAACTTTTAATATAACCACTACCTTATTTTTGTTTTTCACAATTCCCTACTGTTCAAACTTTTTTTGTAAATAGTTTTCCTTACAAAAAGACCCAAAACACATAAAACCTAAAAATACATAAGTTTTCTTTTATGGTTTGGACTACCTTGAGTTTCCAAGCCCTCAAAGTTGGGAGGGTTTAGCTCTTCAAGCTCCATTAACTACGTGCTTTGCTCAACAATTTGTTCCTTAACTTGTCATGCATGCTAAGAATGCCAAGTGAAGCTAAAGTTTTTGAAGCCAGAGACAAATCATCCATGTGTTAGGCAAGGAACAAGGTGTGGAGGCAATTGCATTACCTGTATTTTGCAAGTGCGAGTGCAAGACACATCACATTTGCATATGAGTTCCGTTATCTTGTTTCAAGTTTGTTAATTTAAGTAGTAATGCCATCCAGGCTCTTCTATTTAATTGCTTTGTCTCTTCTTACTTATGCAAGACCTATTAGACTTCTTTGTCATTCACCCTATCCATTTCTATCATATTTAATGAACTTGAGCCGTGATAAAGAAAACTATGTAATGAACTTGATCCATGATAGAGAAAACTATGAAAACGTTTAGTTACAAATTGAAACCACATAATACTCAAATTATAACTAGACTGCCTTTCACCCAAGACCATAATTCAATTACAAGGTTTTATTTGTGAGTTGAACCAAAATTATTCAATCCACACCATGAAGAGAGTCAACCGTACCAAAAAAAGACTCAAGTGAATGATTTTCTAGAACCCAAATGAATCAATCAAATCTCAGCGAGGAGTTGTGAGTTTGGATGGAGGAGATACAACCCATTAACAAAGAAAGGTCCACTTCTTTGGTCACTTGCTACGATAATGGACCTTCACCAAATCCAAATAGATCCATAATTCCAAATAGCTTAGGGGAGCTTCCTCCACTACATAGAACAACCACGTGTGGAACGGTCTGGAGCACATGAGGGGAATGAGGGACTCATGCCCCATCCTTATTCACATGATTTGGTCAATTAGAAAGTGATGCACCTCTTAGTCCTCAAGCTTGGATTGATATTTGTTACCATGGTTAAGATTTGGTCAATTAGAAAGTGATGCACCTCTTAGTCCTCAAGCTTGGATTGATATTTGTTACCATGGTTAAGAAATTTGGAATGAGCAAATAAACTCATTTTTTAATCAAGACCTTAAGTTAAAAAAGGTCGTTACATGGAAAGATATTAAAATGAAATTGTTCGCGTTTAATAAAATGAAAAAACAAATAAAATGATATAAGAAAACATTTTGGGTCAAAAGGGCACATGGAAATATATTAAAATGAAATTGTTAACGTTTAATAAAATGAAAAAAACAATTGGGTCAAAATGGCACATGGAAAGATATTCTAGGTTTGGTGAGAAAGAAGTCGTATTTGTCATGGATAAATTTGTAGGGATGTATGTGATAAGTAGTTAAATTATAATTATTTCTATTAAAAAAAATTATCATTAATGTAGTTATATAAATTTAATGGGCAGATATCAATTTATAATAAATATGAAAATACTTGTCTACAATATTTTCATATCAATTAAATTATAATTATTATTAATTAAAAAAATGTACATGATTAAATATATATGAAAAAAATCATAAAAATCAATTAAATTATAATTATTATTAATTAAAAAAATAGTACATGAGTTAAATATATATGCACTTTCAAAAATATGTGCTAATATTTTTAATTATTGAGATTCACCTCCTACTTTAACGTGAAATTTTTTAACTTATAAATAGCTCTGGTTACAATACCATAGGCCAATGCCACTACTTATCAGTACCATATGCCTAATATGACGTGCTGATATGACATTTTTTTAATTAATTAATTTGAGATAAATTGATTAAAATAGCATAACTAACTCGGAGATAAATCTTAATCCTTGATCTGTGAATACTACTATGAATGTTCCAACATATTCCATAGAGGTTAAATCTGTAGCTTCTACCTAATAATTACTTTTGAATGTCTATTATGAAATAAACAAGCTATCAAAGTAATAAATAAAATTTTAATAATATTTAATTGGTTTGAATTACAAGCTTAAGCTTAAGTTATAAGATTTATAAAATTCTAATATTTTATGACTTTTTTTAAAAGTATTGAATTAATTTATATAACAAAAAAATGTATTTTATATAATTAAGAGAGGGAGGTACACTTCATATGCACAAATGTGCGTTTACATGAATATCTACCAGCCTCCTCCAACCTCCATAGATATTTACTATCAATATAGTGTTTGGAAGCAGTCTCTAGATTATGAACAAGTCCCCTTTAGATGTAGATGTTATCATCAATACAAGCATCTTATTAGGGACTATCTCATGAATACCAAGGAGTCATTTGAAGAAAGTCATTCTCAAAAAGAGCGAGTTGACTCAGGAAAAATCCCCCAAAGAAGCATAAATTTGAGTCACTGGGGTACCTCAAATCTCGGCTAGATCTGTAGATCTGAAAATAAGTTTGAATCCCTCTCCTCTCCGAGGGAGTCTTCAAAGCAAGTCAATATTCAATCAAGCATGCAATCAACAAAAGGTAAATCGCAGAACCCTACAGAGGTTGAGCATCAACAAAATCCATTACCACAGAGATTACTAGCCCCCTTTCGGATGAAGTTGAAGCATAAACCCTACCAGAAGATATGGATTTGGATAACCCTTGACCGACTACCCTTGCAAAAGAATGGCATGGAAAAGATGTGAATGACATGCGAAATCATGAGGCTTGGATTTTGTATAAGGCCTATCTTTGAAACAAGCAATTGGGCTCGAGTTCCTCACAATCCAATTTTGAGGTTCAGACGATGGATTTCAAGGTGGTCTTCACGCAAGACAAAGAAGTCAAAAAATGAGGTCGTGAGAGCAATAAGGCATAGATTCAAGAAAAAGGTGAATAATTAGTCAACTCAGGGAATGTGATGCAAATGTCAGAATCATTTTCTCCTTGAGATCTTGAATCATCAAAGAGTTCTTTAGGTTGTTATGATTATCTTGGTAGTTTTCTAGTTATTTATTCTTGGTAGGAAGTTTGTGAGTCTCAAGTATCTCCTAGATTTTTTCCCTTTTCTGGAAATTCAAGTTATATGTTACTTTTTTTATTAATGAAAGGATCCTTTTACCCCACAAAAAATGGAATTGTCTAAGTTTAATAATAAAATTTTTAAATATTACCAAACCATTAATTGATCAATGTGCTTCATATCGATGGGTGTGTACATAATGTCTTGATTCCACTAATAAATACCTCAGGGACATCATCCATTTACAATTGTTTTAAGAACAAGGATTAAGTCAATTATCTTTGGTCAGACATCATTCCACTAACAAATAGCTAAGGGACATCATACATTTACAATTGTTTTAAGAACAAGGATTAAGTCAATTATCTTTGGTCAGACATCATATTCTTTAATTAGACTAGTGCAACGAATTAAATTAAATGACTAGCGATTCATGATAAACACCAAGATATTTACCTCATAATATATCTCATATTACTAAAAGTTAAAAAAGAAAATCATAAAAATTAACTAAATTAACACTTAAATTAAATTAACTAAATTAACATATGATAACATGAAAATATTTCATCAAAAACCAAATCTATATTGCTGTCGAAAAAAAGAAAACCAAATCCATATTATCCACTTGATAATTATTGATAATTAAATTAAAATTCCAAAATAAATATACATATGAACTAATTATTAATTAATCTAATTTTTAAATATTTCAACCCTTCCGCCTTGTAACAAATTAATTAATCTAATTTTTAAATATTTCAACCCTTCCGCCTCGTAACAAACCATAGATAAAGACAAATATGGGCGTAATGCATTTTAAATTTCTCCTAACAAAACCATAGGGATAAAGATAAAGACAAATATTGGCATAATGCATTTTAAATTGTGCTCCAACTTTGTACATTGGATCCGTGACCGCAAATCCTTTGTATTTAACCCACAAACGCGGGGTCTCAAGTCAACCCTAAAAAACTACGGAATCTTTTGAATGCCATAGTGTTTGTTTATTATTTTTATTTGTATGGTGGAAATTTGAGATAATAAAAACAACAGGATGTGGCCGAGGTTTGGCTAAAGAAAGAAGCTCACAGTGCCACCTGGCACGGCAGTCGTTATCCGGCAATGGTGCGCTGTGCCAACGGTGTCACACCCCGTATGAAACTCGATTGGACCTAAACTACATGCAATCAGATGGATAGCCCACCACCTCAGCACACGTTGCTTTGACTGGGTTTCTAGGGTTGCAAGTTGGAGTTTGTTTAATAATTTTCTCGCGATATTTTAATGAGACTCCCTCTCTTAGGGTTGATAAGCAATTAAGAAGGTAACACAAATTTCTTTGAGAAGTTAAATGGAGAAGTTTTGAGTTTTAAAATTGATTGATTGAGTTGAGAGTTTTATTTTACAGCTCAGTGTGATGTGTCATTTTGGTAGTCCATTATCAAAGTTGAAATTTTGGTTATGTTTGTTCAAAAAAGTGAAATAGAAGTTCTGCAAGAACGGTCAAGAGAGGCTAGACAAGAAGTCATTAATTCCAAACTTGAGTTTGGGGAGTGGCAAAGGGAGGTGTCAAAGTAGATAGATTTCTATGATGACACTGCAGATAAATCCAAAAAGATGATAAAGAGGACCTTCCTTTTGCATAGAATGTTGAAACACATGTACAGAAGGAACAACTATCTACAAGCATACAAGAATAAGTTAGAGGGACAAATCAAGGCATTAGAAACTCAAATTGAAATTATCAAAGTTGAGCTCTTAAAGAGAAATATCAAGATTGTTGTTGAAATAGATGTTACTCCTTGAATATGGTAAAACTTTCAATTTTGTCTTTACTATGTTTAACTAGTAATATCAGAGCTATTTATAGTTGAGAAAGATATTAGAAGTAATAAGGAGGCACAAGAAACTATGAAAAATAAATAAATAAAAACTTAGAAATCTCAAATTTCATAGCAAATCCCCATAGTTAAGCTGAAAATTTGCTACGAAACTGTTGTAGCTTTTCTTGCAGAAGGCAAACTAAAAACAAAACAAAGGGAGTTCTAAGGGCATGTATTTAGCTTAAAAACATCAAGGAAAACCTCAGAGCTTGCAAAAAGAGCAAAGGAGTAGTAGAAACGTCTTTTTTGAATTTGCTACTGAAGTTTCCTACGAAACTGCTGAAAACTTTGTTTTTATGCTATGAAATTGTCAAAACTCTGTTTTTTCTGCATTTTGGAAATTTTTTGAACATCAAACAACCAGGCATCTAGAGGGATTACAGGTCATGAAAGGTGTCCACCGCAACTCCTACTTTTTTAGGAGACAAGTCATCAAGTCAACCAAGTCAACATCCATGTGGCATGAGACACATCTTGAGCTCCAACGCATTCCAAAAATCAGTTTGGTTCGATAAGCTCTATCAGCAAAATTCGGTTGAGTTCATTAATGTTGGAAGAGTCTTACTTGTATTCAAATTGTGCAAAACAGAAACCCTAAGATTTCTCAATTAGTGTTAAATAAGATAAGGTCTCTAAACTGTTTGATCGAATCTAGCCCCAAGTGGCAGATTTTTGTAATTAATGATAAGATGATGGTCTTACTCCATATATTTGTAGTTTCTTGACTCTGAAAAGGTGGATTGATAATGTGAAAAGCTATCTGATCCAATTAATATATATATAGATATATTGCAACATCTCCATTTTATACATGAGATTCATGTTATAGCTTTATGTGTTCTTACCATGTTTTCTATATTGCTATCAATATTCATTGTATTTTGATACAATTTCCTTCACGTGATATGTATGACTGTGAATGTTTATTTGACATCAGTTTTACATGGGGTCCGTGACCTCTATTCAACCCACAAACTCGGGGTCTGAAGTCAACCATGTAAACGGTATCGGCATCATTAGTTAAAGTCATTTATTATTTATTATTATTTGTGTGTTGGGAAATTCAGATGATAGAAACAACAGGATGTGAAAGAAGCGCGCAGTCCCACCTGCATTTATTATTTATTATTATTTGTGTGTTGGGAAATTCAGATGATAGAAACAAGAGGATGTGAAAGAAGCGCGCAGTCCCACCTGTCCCGGTAGTCGTATCGCGCCACGTATGAAACTTGATTTGGCGAAAGCTACATGCAATCACAAATGATTCTCAAGGACCACATGGATTCAGCGACGTAAGCGGGTAACACGTGGAGGATAACGGAGCCGTTAGTTCTTGATATTTTCGTTGCATAAGCTAGCTTCGGCCCAGGCTTGGTGCAACTTGGGGAGGTTTGGTCTTTACAAAACCTGCCGCCCATTTTCTAGCATTGATTGTTGAAGTTGGAGTTTGTTTAATAATTTTTTGGCATTTTTTTATGCAAAGTTTGATAAGAATATCATACAAACGTCTTTTCATTGTTGGAATGTAGAGTAGTTTTATGAGTTTTTTTGGGTCATGCTTGGAACGTAGAGTAGTTTTATGAGTTTTTTTTGGGGGTTTATGAAAAAATCCTTTCGATAAATCACATCAATGATTTAGGGTCATGCTTTTTGACCGTTTATTGATTACATTTTATATTTTTTGTTTAGTAGTTTTTTTATTGATTTTTTATGTTAAATATTTATTAATTTTTTGGTTTTGAATTTTTTATATATTTAAAATCTATTTTAAATTAAATCTATTTTTTGTTTAGGTATTTTTTATGATTTTTATTTTAAATATTTTATTATTTGTTTGGTTTTGAATTTTTTATATATTTTAAAATTTATTTTACTTTCAACAATTTTTTTTTCAGACGAAAAATCAGATGTTTTATATATATAGTGTTAACATATTTAAATAGAGATTTCATTAGGAATGCTTTATAATTTAAAAAAGGTTAGAGTTTGAATATTTTTTAATAATAGTTTAAATTTCGTTTAATTTTAAGTTTAAAAAGGTTAGATTAAAGGTGCAAAATGAGTAGTGTTTTACTTTGGGCAACATTTAATTTTTTTTAATTATGAGGGCGCTTTGAGTTAGTGGTCAAACACATAGTTATATCTAGAGAAATTATATTAAAAATGGTTTCATGACGCATGCACACATAAGCGGATCAAAGCCCAAAGGGGTTGGATCCAATGGTGCAAACCAAAGAGTTTTTCACCATTGGGCAAAGTTCAATTCCCATGACGGTTTCCCTGGAGCCACGTGGGCACCTTGAGGTAGTCGTTGAGCTTGTGGTTGTACCTAGAGAGACCATTTTAAATGGTATCATGACATGTGCACACATAAGTGGATCAAAGCCCCACCCCCATGTCCTCCTTTAAAAAGTCAAAGTATCTTAGCTCGATTGATTTGGTGAAGAATTTGTATCTCTAGTTGTGTGGGTTCAACTCTCTGGGTAGATGTTATAAATGGCTTGTTTGTGGCATTTATGAAATAGTTGTATCTGGTGTAATAGTGACAATTGCTCTGGGTTCAACTCTCTAAAGACATATTGTAAATGGCCCGTTTGTGGATTTATGAAATAGTTGTCTTTGGTGTAATAATGACAATTGATTTGGGTTCAACTCTTTGGAGACATGTTGTAAATAGTCTATTTGTGACATTTATGAAGTAGTTATATTTGGTGTAATAGTAACAACTGATCTTTTGAAGTTACCGATTCTCTGAAAATTCTCATTTTGGTTAAAAAAATAATATTAACTTTATATTTATCAAATTTAAGTGTAAACCTCTTTTTGAGTGTAAAATTTGACGTTTGCACCTTTAAAGGTTTGTTCGCTCAAGACATTTGATAAATCCGAAGTTAAGATAAATTTGATTGCCCGATACATTTGATAAATCTGAAGTCATGATATATTTTGTAGAAATTACGATGTAGATTTGCAACAACTCATGAAGTTTTAATCAAAATCACAAGAAACAAACCTACTCTAGTGCTCCGCGTAAAGTAATTCACAATTTAGAATAATAATTTCAGACATGCAATAAGAAATAACACACATGCAAATAGTATTTTTCCTGGGGAAAGCAATTTGCTAAAAACCCCAATGTCTGCTTGCATTAATCTGATGAATATAAATGTATTACAATTGCTTTACTCAACTGAGCACAACCTGCAAGTGAATAAACTATCTCTCTACTCACTGAGAAGCTCTAACCCATACTTGGTCAATTTTTGCGTCTACTTGAGCCCCTATTGCTTTCATAGAGGAAAATAGGCCCCTATTAATAAGGAATTTCCTCCAAAATGCTTGCACAATTTCTCAAGGTTGATCACTTGACCTCATGCAACACCTGTACACTCAACTAGTTTATAATTGTTCCTTAACTACCTTGGAAACTCCACCACAGCTGGGAAACTCATATTCTTTGCATGCATGAGCTAATTGATCAGTTAACTAGATGATCTCTGAGTTAGATTGATGTCCCACAACTTAATTGACAACCAACTAGTTTTATTAACAATTAGAACTAGTTTAACTAATTACAATTGAAATTAATTCAACCTATGCTCCTAAAATTTAGGAATCACTACATACAACTGAAATTCAAGCCCCTAACTCGAATTAACTGAGCTAATTGAGTGACAAGAGCCATGTCACCTCAGTTAACTCCTCTAAGTTGTATGTTGACGTGGAATTTCAAATTTCTCAATTTAATCAAGGCAAAATCATATTGTGAATTTCTTGCTACATTTTTCAACACTCCCTCTCAGCAAGAAAGGGATTATCAACCACCCTTATCCTGCACCTCTAGAATGTGATGCATACAACACCTCTCCCTATCGTTGTTGCTACTACAACATCTGCAACTGAGAAACATCCAAAAAAAATTAATCAACTGTGTCTACAATTATCTATTGGGAAAATTGTGTTGTTGTTAAGCCTCATTCTCTGTTGTCAACACTCCTCTGCACTCCTCAGTGTCTAACTGACATTCATCCTCCTGCTATTGAATAATGTGGGCCCTTGTAGCATGGTAATGATCCATGGGGAGAATGCCTCAATGGACCCTACCCAAATTTCTACAATTCTGCAACTAAGGCTTCACATTGCCCCACCTCACACCTAGAGGTATGGTTGCATGTGCTCCCTCTACCCACTTAGTTGGAACTTCCCCCTACTAGAGGTCTCTACTTGAGTTGATGTCTCCACTCTACCTCCTCTCTGCCTCTCCATTTTTGGTTGCTCCATAACTTCCTGAGGCTCCATTTTGAGAGGTCTATCATGCTCCCTCTCAACCATCACATCTCTAATCTCATCCTTGCTCCTCAAGGTTGTGCATACATCTTCTACTTCAAGTGCATATAGGTTCTTAACTCGAACCCCAATCTGCTTCACTTATCCCGTGGTTATGTGTCTCAGGAATGATTTTCCTTTACTGAAGATCACATCATAACTACGGTTTTCCAAAATTGTAATAGAGATGAGATTTTTCTTTAGGCTTGGAATGAACATGACATCCTTGAGTCTGAGAGGGAATCTTGACTTCCTCTGAAAGGTTACTATAAAAATCTCAGTCGTGTTGTACCTTCTGTCGTCTCTAAACTCAATATTCATATGGATATCTCTCTCCTTCAGGTCACTGAAAAAATCTCTACACCCAATCATTCGTAACAAGACACCTGAATCCAAGTTCCACACACTCCCCATCACATCGATGGCCATGCATGTGATAAGGGTGAAATATAGCTCAAATTGTGAAGCCAAAGCTTCACGTGTTGTTGCTACTGTAGACTCCTTCTTGTTAGAATTTTTGTGTCGACACTTAGTAGCATAGTGCTTGAATTCATGATAATTGAAGCATTTAATTTTGGACAAGTCTTTCTTATTTCGCTCTTGGCTTGATTTGACCTCACCTTGGGACTTATTTCCCTTAGCCTTCATTCTTTTGTTGACTAGAGAAAATTCCTCTTCCTCTTCTTTGGATGAGGTTCTATCTCTAGTGTTTTGCCTTATTTCCTCCTGTACCAAATTGGACCATAAGCACTCCCAATTTGGTAGTTTCTGCCTCCCATTTATCGAATCTTGATAGCTATTCCTTCTCTTGGGAAGGCACAAAAAGGCTAGGATTACCAAGTCTTCTTCAGGGACATTAACACCAACCCCTCCAAATTCATTAAGACATTTTGTGAACTTGCTTAGATATTGTGGAATAATGTCATTCGTTTGCATCTTGATACTTCAAAATTTATCCTTGAACACTAACTTCTTGTGGTCACTATTATTCTTGAACAATTTTGTCAATGCTTTCCACATTTTGATGGAGTTTCTTTTCCATGGAGATTTGAGACACTGTGATCCTGTACTCCCTTCAAGATTATTCTCCTCACCTTGGATACATCTTTCTTCCACTGAGCAAGGTTTTGGGCATCATATTCTGGTGGTTTTCCAACATTTGTCTTGATGTATTCTATAACTCAATTGTCATCTAGTACTACCTCCATGTGATCCTTCCATGCAAAAAAATTAGAGGTGCCTTCCAAGGCATACTCTAGCCTTACTCCATTGAAGGCCATCTTCTCAGCTCTAAAGAAATCCTACTACATTGAACTCCAAATTTGAAACTCCTAAGAAACATCTTTGAAATTCCTGCTCTAATGTGAATCCTGCTCTGATACCATGTAGAAATTTCTACAATCTAGCCCTGATACCATGTAAATTATGATGTAAATTTGCAACTTCTCATGAAGTTTTAATCAAAATCACGAGACACAAACATACTCCACTGCTTTGTGGAAAGTAATTCACAATTTAGAACAATAATTTCAGACATGCAATAAGAAATAACACACATGCAAAAAGTTTTTTCCCGAGGAAAACAATCTGCGAAAAACCCAATGCCTGCTAACATTAATCTGATGAATAGAGATGTATTACAATTGCATTTCTCAACTGAGGACAACCTGCAAGTGAAAAACCTATCTTTTTGCTCACTAAGAAGCTCTGACCCAAACTTGGTCAATTCTGCCTCTACTTGGGCCCCTATTTGCTTGTACAATTCCTAAGGAAAATAGGCCCCTATTAATTAGGAATTTCCTCCAAAATGCTTGCGCAATTCCTCAGGGTTGATCACTTGACCTCATGCAACACCTATACACTCAATTAGTTTATAATTGTTGGTTAACTGTTTTGGAATCTCCACCACAACTAGGAAACTCATATTTTTTGCATGAATGAGCTAATTATTATCCGATTGATCAGTTAACTAGATGATCTTGGAGTTAGACTGATGTCCCACTACTTAACTGACCACCAACTAGTTTTATTAACAGTTAGAACTAGTTTAACTGATTACAACTGAAATTAACTCAACCTGGGCTCCTAAAATTTAGGAATCGCTACATACAATTGAAATTCATGCCCCTAACTTGGATTAAGTGAGTGATAAGAGCCATGTCACCTCAGTTAACTCCTCCAAGTTGTCTGTTGATGTGGAATTTTGATTTTTCTCAATTTAATCAAGGCAAAATCAAATTGTGAATTTCTTGCTGCAATTTTCAACATATTTAAATTAGCTTTAAAACTTATTTTAAGGATTTACTTTTAAGTTTATTTATAAAATAAGTACACAAATTATTTTAAAATGAATATTAAACTTATTCATAATTTATTTATTTATTTTCTGTAGAAAAACGAAACGTAATTTTATTCATCAAAAGAAGAAAGAAATTATGTTTTTCATATGTGAAATCACATTGCATATTACAAAAGGTGAAAATAGATAAAACCCTCAATGAAATATTGAAAAAGGTTGGCCTGAAGACCCTTCCTAGAGGAAAAATAAGATATACATTTTTGACAACATTTTTATAACCCTGGGGTGCAATCAAGAAAGACAAAACCTAGGGCATAGAGAGGAAAACCCCTACAAAAAACAAGGGTAGGGAAAGGACTCTAAAAAACCCATAAAACCCATACTTGAAATCGATCACGCATAACAAACAAAGCACTTTGGCCTACAACCATGACCCTAGAAAAAAATGAAGTTAGGCATAGACCGCCTAGGAAGCCCTAACAAAACAACACATAATTGGTCATTGAAAAGATGTAGGCATGGAAACCAAGCCCAAACAACAAGCCTGCAACATCATCCTTACATGAAGATACGAGCAACTCTCAAAAAGAGCACAAACAACAACAGGAGGAGGTTGAGCGATGACACAAACAAAGAGGAACTTTGAGCATTGTCTAACCTGGACATGAAAACAACGACAACGAAGATGGATACTAATGAAAGAAGGGTCACAAAAAGCCTCGAAAACACTAAGGAGGCCACAACCAAACAACCATGTATGTTGTAGAGAGCCCAAACCAACAATGTTTGCAACATAACAAGAAAAAAGAAGCCCTGGCATGTGGAATGGAAGGGGGCATAAAAAAAAGGGTCGGGGGTCAACCCACCACCCCTCTGCTCCCTCAAGTGCCCCCTCTAAATGTTTCTTTTCATATTTAAAGTATGTATATTTGTATTTAACAAACTCAGCAATTGATTATTGGTGCTTTCATGATATGGGGTTGATTCCATCCACTACCACTATAACATCCATATATATCTACATGATATATGAAATTAATAGAGATTTAAATCAACCAAAAAGATGCATTAAAATTACAATAATCTACACCAAAAAACAGTTTAAAAAAATATTAAACTTCCTCATGAAATTTTTATATTAAATTTACAATATTTTGTAATGTTTTAAAAACAAATATTAAATTTTAAATAATAAGTCCATACAGGTCGAGTTCATTAAATAAGTGTGGAATAACCTATTATTGAGTTTCTAACCCAACATTTTGGACTTCTAAGTGATTCCATCATCCGGGGAACACCATTTGTCTTGAGAAGATCAATGTGGTTTCTCTATAGAGCTAAGGTTCTTAGTAAATATATATGTGTGTGTGTGTGTGTGTGTGTGTAGTATACTATTAATAGGGAATAATTTAGGTTGGCTAGATTAATTATTATATTTATTTTCACGTATATATATTTTTTATTTAAATATTTTATTATTATCATTATATATTTTGACTTATAATATATTAGAAGGAATTAATTATTTGACATTATGAATAGTTTTTAATAATTGCTTCTAGGTATTGCTTAGTTTTAACCCATCATCACAGTTCATGGTATTTTTTCTTTTTTCGATTTCTATGGCTTTAATTTTTCTTTTTAAATAATGGTCTTATTTTCTGATAATTTTGGCCTCTTCCATACGAATGTAGTGTGATGATGAGAAAGCATGTTCTGCTAAGGTAACTTTTGTGGCTTTATCTCTTAATATATCGACAACATGTTCTTTTAATCTAATGCTGACAGATGTACGTGTTTCTCCTATGTGTTCATTTCTGCAAGAACAAGGAACTATGTATACCTCTTTTGTTGGTTAGGGTTTATTGAGATGCATTCTTTTCTGCAAAAACAAGGGACTATGTATACCCCTTTTTGTTGGTTAGGGTTTATTGAGACCCAATAAACCCTAAATATCTTGGATTATCCTTATCTTGTGAATCACCCCTAACTTCTTTATTAACCTAACCCTCACATCTTTTTATTCTTCATAATTTATTAAAAAAAATTCCAATTTTTATTCATCATAATTAATTAATTAATTATTTTTATTTTTTCTCCAATTTCTTAGTCATTTTTAGTAACTTGGTTGATTTTTGACCTTTGAAATCTAACTTTCCTCTTGACCTGTGAAATATAACATTGTTATTTCCTCTCTTCACATCTTTATAATCCTAGTTGCACTCTTTTCTAATCATTTTGCTTTGATTGGTCTTGAGGATGGGTAGAGTGTCCACCGAAAATATTGGACATAGTCCTCACACCACATACATAGTAAAATCTCAAAAATAACATTACTAAAATTTCACTCATATCACCCTGATCGGGATGTAGGTCAACAGTTGGGACAGGCTGGTTGTAGTAATGATCGGTACCCTGGAAATTAGTATCGCTGCCCCCCACATGCTCAAGGCAGGGGGTGCGGTGACCCTTGGCATGAATGCATGTCGGGGAGGTGGGAAAGGTGGCAAGACAGGAGCTAAGGCAAGGCATATAGGCGGGCGAGTGAAACAAACGTTCAATGTTGGAGGGTCAACTTTTGGAGAAAGGTGGTATCGCAGTGGTGCGGGAGGACGTCAGAACTAAAGGAGCCAAGCTCGATGACGAACGCTTGTTGATTCCAGGTATGTAATTCGGCTCTACTCCACCACTGTAATTATGTTATGGTTGGGGTTTTGCTAGGGGGAGACAAGGGTAAATAGGAAGAGGGTCTGGGGGATAGAAAACTGTTCGTGGCAATGGGGAAGGCAGTTGTTGGCAATTGCCTAGTTTTGTATCCATACCCTCTGCTAGATGGGTAATGAGGGGACAATTGCATGTTGCTGGGTTTGGATGTACCATGCTCCATGTACAATGCTTGAGGGGAGGGTGACAGTGGAAAGAGAGTGTATGAGGGGTAGGAGATGGTAGAATGGGGAAAGGGTAAGCAACTAGTAGGAGGCTTGGGGCGCAACCATCCCCACTGCATGCAAAGAAAGTGTTAGGTGAACTGGAATTCCTATCGGATCGATGGCAAGGCCAGAGAGTCCGAGTGGAAACCCAATTGGGTGGAACTGAGGGGCAACACCATTAATCCTTAGGTAGAGGGGGAAAGGAACCTGAACTACTTTGAGCAAACTGTAAGAAGCAAGAGGGGTTTACGAGAATGGCTTAGGCAAGGGTCGGCTGACTTGCATGTGAACGCTAGTACTGGGGATTGGAAAAAGGTTGTGACAGGGGGTTTGGTCTATGGACCTCCCCGTTGAGGGTTGCAGTCTCAGGACCACCCCAGCTTGGAAACCTTGCGAGACAACAAAGAGGAGAAGCAGGGGATGGCATATAATGATGGCAAAAAAAATTCAGAACAGAGCCACCACAGGGTGGCGCATAACTACATTGTTATGTTTCAATTTAACTAGCAATTGTTGTTACCAGTGCTCAGGCAAACAGATCATGGCTCATGCTACGAGGGGACGTGGTCGTGGTAGGAGAGTCCCGACAGCTAGGAAAGATAAGGAGTCGAGCACGTTAGAACTACGTAGGGGCAGGAAGTTGGTAGAACACCTCATCATTGAAGCGACAAAGGCTTACCGTGAAGGGGCAGATGTTGGAATCCAGAAATTACTAGAAGAATGGGAGGAGAAAGTAAAACAAGGCAGCGAGACAGAGGAAGAAATGGACAATTGGAGGAACTTAGTCTCGGATCTGGGCAACACCAAAGGACGAATCACCCAGTTTAAGCAAACTTTGTGCCTTTATTGGTTAATGAAGAGTTTATTAGGCAAGGCCATGGAATAGATTTATGTGGGAATGGTAGTGGCACTCCAGGGAATGCCGAGCTATAAGCAAGATTTGCATAAAATCCTCTTCCAGCTGCATAAACAAGATATCAGGTTGGATATAATTGACTGCCATATCCCTTGCATACTGGAGTTGAATGACATGCCAGGGGCATCCGCCAAGGATCTGACACCTGTTAAATCTGCCTCTGAGGAACAGAAGGAATAGACTCTTACCCATGCATACTTTTGTTTTATGCGGATAACTTTTAATTTCTATGTTGCAAATATTAGTTTAGATAGTCATGTATATGGACACGAAACAGAGACATATCTAGCTTGGCTGGAGAGATTAAGACTTTATTGTTTTTGGATGGCTTACAATGTGGAGAGGTGGCTAACAAACTTGGTTTCCCTTCAGGGCAAGTTGAGTCCACCTGGTCAATCTATGTGGTGTAAACTTGCTTATGTTTAATAGAAAATGGAATGGTCTTGCCAAGCTTTAAAAAAAAAATCACTCATATCATTAATCATAATAAATTAGTTATTAGTTATTATTTATTATTGTTATCTTTAATCAATGTAGAAATGATAATTATATTGAAGTACTCGTCAAAGAAAACATATCATCTTACATAGTTGCATAGAAAAGAATTTGTTACTTGACAAAATTTACAAACTTTTAATATAACCACTACCTTATTTTTGTTTTTCACAATTCCCTACTGTTCAAACATTTTTTGTAAATAGTTTTCCTAACAAAAAGACCCAAAACACATAAAACCTAAAAATACATAAGTTTTCTTTTATGGTTTGGACTACCTTGAGTTTCCAAGCCCTCAAAGTTGGGAGGGTTTAGCTCTTCAAGCTCCATTAACTACGTGCTTTGCTCAACAATTTGTTCCTTAACTTGTCATGCATGCTAAGAATTGCAAGTGAAGCTAAAGTTTTTGAAGCCAAAGACAAAGCATCCATGTGTTGGGCAAGGAACAAGGTGTGGAGGCAATTGCATTACCTGTATTTTGCAAGTGCGAGTGCAAGACACATCACATTTGCATATGAGTTACATTATCTTGTTTCAAGTTTGTTAATTTAAGTAGTAATGGCCATCAAGGCTCTGCTATTTAATTGGTTTGTCTCTTCTTACTTACGCAAGACCTAATAGACTTCTTTGTCATTCACCCTATCCATCTCTATCATATTTAATGAACTTGATCCATGATAAAGAAAACTATGTAATGAACTTGATCCATGATAGAGAAAACTATGAAAACGTTTAGTTACAAATTGAAATCAAATAATACTCAAATTATAACTAGAATGCCTTTCACCCAAGACCATAGTTCAATTACAATGTTTTATTTGTGAGTTGAACCAAAATTATTCAATCCACTTAAAACCATGAAGAGATTCAACCAATAGTAGCTCTTGTTACAATACCATAGGCCAATGCCACTACTTATCAATACCATATGCCTAATATGACATGTACTCATATGACATTTTTTTAATTAATTAATTTGAGATAAATTAATTAAAATAGCATAACTAGCTTGGAGATAAATCTTAATCCTTGATCTGTGAATACTACTATGAATGTTCCAACATATTCCATAGAGGTTAAATTTCTAGCTTCTACCTAATAATTACTTTTGAATGTCTATTATGAAATAAACAAGCTATCAAAGTAATAAATAAAATTTTGATAATATTTAATCGGTTTGAATTACAAGCTTAAGTTATAAGATTTATAAAATTCTAATATTTTATGAACTTTTTAAGAGTATTGAATTAATTTATATAATAAAAAAATATATTTTAAATAAAAAAATTATGATTTGTTGAAAAAAATATTAAAAAAAAGGAAAAAAGAAAAAAGAGTTAAACTAAACATCAAATATATAAACTATATAATTTCAATTAAAAAATTGAAATCGAAACTTTTCAATTCCTTAGACACTCTAATTTTAATCCAAATATATTTAATAAAATGAATTTAAGTAAAATTGAAATTATTTAGAAAGACTAGATTATAATGTAAAGATAAGATAAAATATAAAAATATGTTTCTCATTGTAGACTTTGCTCTTCAAATTCTAGGGTTGTCGTCCATGCTTGCATATGTGAGTGGGGCTTTGCCCCCTCCTTTAGCCATGTTGTGTGTGGAGTTCATAATGAGTCTGGATCT
Organism: Pinus taeda; assembly: GCA_000404065.3. Classification (NCBI taxonomy): domain Eukaryota; kingdom Viridiplantae; phylum Streptophyta; class Pinopsida; order Pinales; family Pinaceae; genus Pinus; species Pinus taeda. Next base: position 21,962 of record APFE030919140.1, on the reverse strand, counting down.
ACTAGTATTCCTCGTTAATATCCTCATCTTCGACATCCTTTCTATAGAGCAGTTGGATGAAATGGTGTTTCTGGTTCTGCAACAAACTCTTTGTTGTATGCATTGTGGCAAGCTATATATCCATGATGTTGTCTATAAAAAATAATGCAAGATTCAAAATACGATGTTAAATCTAGAAAGATTGGAGAATATATATGATATATGCGGGGTGATGCTCTGATTTGCAAATTTATTGGATTATGTTCTTCTAAAAAGGATTTTATTGGGTGGATCCAAAATAAATGGAACCCCCAATGTCAAATCGAATTGGAGTTAGAGGCCAAGAGTTTTTTTAAAGTTATCTTCTCCATCTTAGAAGACATGTCAAGGGTTTTTGAAGGAGGACCATATTTTTTCAACAATGCAGGGCTCTTCATACAATTCTGGAAGGTGTGGTATAATGCAGAGAAGGAGGATTTTCTTGCAACCCCAGTGTGGGTCGGTCTCTTTTCTCTCACCAAACAATATGGGGAGGAGGAAACCCTTGAAGGAATAAAAAATTCCATTGACAACTTTTTCAAAGTATCAGAGCCTATTAAGAGAGGGAGGTACACTTCATATGCACAAATGTGCATTTACATGAATATCTACTAAACTCCTCCAACCTCCATAGATATTTACTATCAATATAGTGTTTGGAAGCAGTCTCTAGATTATGAACAAGTCCCCTTTAGATGTAGATGTTATCATCAATACAAGCATCTTATTAGGGACTATCTCATGAATACCAAAGAGTCATTTGAAGAAAATCCTTCTCAAAAAGAGTGAGTTGACTCAGGAAAAATCCCCCAAAGAATCATAAATTTGAGTCCCTAGGGTACCTGAAATCTCGGCTAGATCTGTAGATCTGAAAATAGGTTTGAGTCCCTCTCCTGTTCGAGGGAGTCTTCAAAGCAAGTCAATATTCAATCAAGCATGCAATCAACAAAAGGTAAATCACAGAACCCTACGGAGGTTGAGCATCAACAAAATCCACTACCACAGGAGATTACTAGCCCCCTTTCGGATGAAGTTGAAGCATAAACCCTACCAGAAGATATGGATTTGGATAACCCTTGACTGACTGCCCTTGCAAAAGAATGGCATGGAAAAGATGTGAATGGCATGCGAAATCATGAGGCTTGTATTTGTATAAGTTCTATCTTTGAAACAAGCAATTGGGCTCGAGTTCCTCACAATCCAATTTTGAGGTTCAGACAATGGATTTCAAGGTGGTCTTCATGCAAGACAAAGAAGTCAAAAAACGAGGTCGTAAGAGCAATAAGGCACATATTCAAGAAAAAGGTGAATAATTAGTCAACTCAGGGAATGTGAGGCAAATGTCAGAATCATTTTCTCCTTGAGATCTTGAATCATCAAAGAGTTCTTTAGGTTGTTATGATTATCTTGGTAGTTTTCTAGTTATTTATTCTTGGTAGGAAGTCTGTGAGTCTCAAGTATCTCCTAGATTTTTTTCCTTTTCTTGAAATTCAAGTTATATGTTACTTTTTTTTATTAATGAAATGATCCTTTTACCCCAAAAAAAATGGAATTGTCTAAGTTTAATAATAATTTTTTTAAAATATTACCAAACCATTAATTGATCAATGTGCTTCATATCGATGGGTGTGTACATAATGTCTTGATTCCACTAATAAATAACTCAGGGACATCATCCATTTACAATTGTTTTAAGAACAAGGATTAAGTCAATTATCTTTGGTCAGAGATCATATTCTTTAATTAAACTAGTGCATTGAATTAAATTAAATGACTAGCAATTCATGATAAACACCAAGATATTTACCTCATAATATATCTCATATTACTAAAAGTTAAAAAAAAAAAATCATAAAAATTAACTAAATTAACACCTAAATTAAATTAACTAAATTAACATATGATAACATGATTTTAAAATAAAAAATTTGAGATAAATCTCAATACTATATCTTTATTATTACTAAAAATATTTCATGAAAACCAAATCTATATTGCTCTGAAAAAAAGAAAACCAAATCCATATTATCCACTTAATAATTATTGATAATTAAATTAAAATTCCAAAATAAATAATACATATAAACTAATTATTAATTAATCTAATTTTTAAATATTTCAAACCTTCCGCCTCTTAACAAAACCATACGCATAAAGATAAAGACAAATATGGGCGTAATGAATTTTAAATTTCTCGTAACAAAACCATACGCATAAAGATAAAGACAAATATTGGCGTAATGCATTTTAAATTGTGTTCCAACTTTGTACATTGGATCCGTGACCCAAATCCTTTGTATTTAACCCATAAACGCGGGGTCTCAAGTCAACCAAACAAAAGGTACGGAATATTTTGAATGCCTAGTGTTTGTTTAAATAATTTATTATTTTTATTTGTATGGTGGAAATTTGAGATAATAAAAACAACAGGATGTGGCCGAGGTTTGGCTAAAGAAAGAAACTCACAGTCCCACCTGGCACGGCAGTCGTTATCCGGCAATGGTGCGCTGTCGGGACACGTCACGTATGAAACTCGATTGGGCCTAAACTACATGCAATCACATGGATAGCCCGCCACCTCAGCACACGTTGCTTTGACTGGGTTTCTAGCGTTGGAGTTTGTTTAATAATTTTTTCGCGATATTTTAATGAGACTCCCTCTCTTAGGGTTGATAAGTAATTAAGAAGGTAATACAAATTTCTTTCAGAAGTTAAAAGGTGAGAAGTTTTATGAGTTTTAAAATTGATTGACTGAGTCGAGAGTTTTATTTTACAGCTCAGTATGATGTGTAATTCTGTTAGTCCATCATCAAAGTTGAAATTTTAGTTATGTTCACTCAAAAAAAATAATTAAATAGCTATACAAAATATTTAAATAATCTAGGTTGATAAAAAAATTTCATATGAAGAAATTGTATTCTCTTGGCTCATGTTAGATCAATGTTTAAGATGGATCTATTATAATTTATTTTATTTTAAATTTTATTTTTGGGTGTTTTTAACCTTTTTTATTTAAAAGGTGTGTAAAGTTTGTTTTTTTAATCCATTTATATATTTAATAAGTTTAATATGTGGAGTTGTTGTTCAGTGTTTGTTTTATAAAAAATAAAAGGTAATCGACAATGGAAGTTATTGATAGCATAAGTTATCCATATTAGTTGTTCTATTATTTGAGCATGAAAGTACAATAGTCTTTCTATCTAAATATTTTCTCAAAAGTGGAAAGAGAAAAACATTTCATTTTAGAATGAGAGGCCTTAAAAAACAGTTGGGAAAGTTATGCAAATATTTTGGTAGCTAGCTCTTGGGATAACTTAATCAACTAGGGTTTGTTGAGAAGCTTGAAGCGTTATTGTGAGACTTCACAGGAAAACGGTCGAATATAGGAATCAGATGGTTAAGCAATATGTCTCATAGGCTATCTTTAGTCTCGTGGGCATTAAAAATAATTTCTTTCTTTCTTTATATATATATGAATGAAAGAAATTAGTATTTAAAACGCTTTTTAAAATTTTATTACCTCTAAATAATTAGATCAATTAATGGACTTTATTAACATTATAGAAATATAGAAAGTTTGTAGCTATTAGCATTTTAATATGAGGAAGTTTTAACATATTTGGAAATTATAAACATATGGTGAAAACAAATGTAATTATGAATTCCTTTAAAATTAGAAAATTTAAAATGAGATCATGCTTGATCATGCTTTGAAGGTAGATTTGTTGAAGCTAATGTTTGTTTGTCATGAGTGTCCTCTTTGTCCCATGGGTACCACACTTGTGAAGCACTTTCTCTAAGTAGTCATTGTTAGCGTGACACCAGGCGGAGTTGCTTCAACACGGACCACTGAAAACAATACTGGGGAAACAATTGAGCAAACACCAATAGACTCGTCAGTATATGCAGACACTCAATTGTTTATAGAAAAGGAGTCAACACTAACATGGTAGCAAGTTAATGAATCTCTTTCAGCAAAGAGCCTCGAGGCAGATCTAGAGGACAATTCTGGAAGCAACATCAGTAGAAAGCAACAATCCCGTGCAAGATAAGGGAAAGAGAAAGGTTGTTGATAGTCTAGAGGGAGAACAAAGTTGCAGAGTGAAAGTGGATTCAATCCTTATGCAAACAGCTTTAGCAGTGGAAGCAAAGAGGAAGCGAAAGATACAGAGAGCAGCAGAGATGAAGAGAGAAAATAGAGCTTGCAGGAAACAGAAATTAAGGCACAGAAAACAGAACAATAACTAGGGAAAGAATAGGGACAAAGAAGGAAAGAACGAGAGGAGAAGCAGAAGAAGGAAGAAGAAGAAAGATAAGGTGCAATGTAGGGAGAAACAACGTTGATTCAAGTTGAAGAGCAAGGACAAAACCAATCCGTAGCAAAGGGGGAGAGTGAATAGATGTAGGCTCAGGAACTTGCTCAGCAGATTGAAGACTTGATTGAAGTTGCGAACATGGGCTTGGAACCAAAGTCGCAGGATGAAGATTTGACCTGATGCCTAGTGCACCACAAGTCACCGTTCAGTCTCCACCACCTCTAGCCACATAGTTAGCCCCGAGTGAGGAAGGGGACATAGTTCCTCTTGATGATGATTTGGTAATGGATGTGTACAATCTGTCATATAATGAACTTTGGAAGAGGCTTGTACAAGTGTGGAGAGAGCATTTTACGAATGGTCATGCATCACCTGCATTCATTAGAGAAAGGGTGGTAGTGGTAAACACCAGCAGAAATCCAAATGCCACTGCCAAAGCCAACTCGGCCTTCGTGGGTGCAACAGGATCAAACACTCAGTATTTTACAGCCGAGAGTAAGCAATTGATACAAAATCTACAGGTTGCCCGCAAGAGATAGAATATCTCTGCGGAGCAGCTCCCACACAGGTCTTCTTAGGGGAAATGAGAGCATCGATACCTGGTGAAGTATCAACACTTGGAGAGACCATGCATGACCTATATGAGGAGCACATCACCATACATAAGGCAGTTGTCCGCTTGCATAGCATGTAGCAGCAGTGCAAGGAATTTGCCAAGACTCTTAAGAATGTACAAACTGTCATCACCACTATGCAAGAATGGATAATGCAATACAAAGGGCACCACTTACTTCGGTAAAGAAGATGAAGTCGCAAGCAAAGCTAGAGAAAGCAAGAGTTCAAATGTTTATTCAGAACAACAAGCAGCTCACCTCATTCATTGGAAACATTCAGGCCTCATATGTACAATAATACAACAATTTGGATTTCATGGCGAGAATCCACAATATCCCACTATTCAGCTCATTCACTGAAGCTAAACGCAAACACCAAGTCAAGTAGGAGATTGAAGAGTATTTGGAGCAACTGAGATAGGTTACCACCAAGGAGGATTTAGAGTTAAATAGACAAAACATGCAGAACTACATTGGTGGTCCTTTCCATATCAGAACCATGTTGCTCCTACTCGAGAAAGAAGTTAAAGACTAGTTCCAAATCATTGTACCTGGATGTTATGCAGGCTAGAGTCTTATTCCCCCCTTATACGATCATGCAATTTGGGGATTTCATTGCACAATACCAAGCTTGGCATCGATATGTGACCGAGAAGCATCAAGTGGAAGTTGTCGAGATAGAGTGTTCCCAAACTCAAGCATCATAGTATCTTGGATTGTTAGGCTGTCAAGTTGTCTCAACCCTATTTTGTCATATATGGGTATGAATGCAAAATGTAATATTATTTGTAATTATGTTGTAAGTGAAATTCCAGTTGTCAATATTGGACTATGAAGAGTCATCATGTAATGTAGTGAGTCATTTTTGTAAAGAATTTGAAGAGTCGTGAGGGTAGTCTAAAGGTCACAAAGGGGAGTTGAAGAGTCAACCCCCTCTTGTTATAAATAGAACCTCATAACTCATGTAACAGGCTTTTGGGAGCCAATATTTTGGCTAGGCTTAGGCTTAGAAAGATCTTAGGAGTATTGTGAAGAGCCTTGGCTTCTCTGTAGCATAGAGCGAGTATACTTCTTTGGAGGAGCAGGTGTTCTTGACTGTAATGTTCTACTATTGGGGCTAGTGGTCGTCAATGTTGTATATATGGATGGAACCTTCACTTATAATAATAAAATCAGAGCCAACACACTTTCATGCATATGTTGTTAATATAGTAGGACTATTCTTGTTGTACTGGCAATGTATGTTATTTAACTTACGCATATGATTATGAACTATTTTGTTTGCATTTGTATGAATCTTGTTGAATGCGTGTTGTTGGATTAACTCATCACTTTAACTTGTGGATTATTCTTCATATTAGCTTGAGATGCTATTTTGCTTGTGTATTCCTTTCAAGTTGCATACTATTACAGGCTTCCAAGGGGCGCACTTCCTTTTCCCTTCATGTGTTGGAACCTTCATGCATTATACTTAACTCTCCGCAAGGTCACACACTTGCTCTCACCCAAAGTTATCATGCTTCCTACTGCGTGTTTCCGCAGTCAAGGCATAACATTATCACCCACTGTTGGGACTTCTACTCCAAATGGTGTGAGGTCTAATTGGCACTCCATATTGGGGAGATCCCATGAATGTTGGCGGGTCCAGTACCGTCAACATTTATGGCACTAAAAGGAGGGCTAGATGACAAGTTGAGCCCTTAAAGTCTATTTTGAATTTCTGCACTCATTTAATGAATTCTTCCACAATCACAATCCCGATATGTTTTTCCAGAGATGTGAGTCTACAAGTGTCAGTGAGCATCATAAATTACTTGTCAACCCTTAAATTCGATGGCAAGGGTGAGACAACCTTGCTTGAGCATAATCTTCACTTTCTTGACTTCTGCACACAGCACAACATCCACTACAAGGATGTTTCTTGTAGGTTGTTCATCCTCACATTCGAAGGACGCGTAAGGAAGTGGTGTCACACATTGAACAATGCCTCCTTACACTCTTTCGAGCATCTTGTCACAGAACTGTCTCGCACTTTTGACATGTTCAATCGTAAACATTTGGGCAAGAAAATTTTAGAATTTTGAAAATCACATGATGAATCATTGCATCATTTTCACATTTGTTTTATGCATTTGTGTTTTGAATATCCGAAAGATAAAGTTTATTTGAAGTTCTTGAAAGGAATATTTCAATATCTTATTCACATTTCAAAAAATCTGCACGAGCTAGAATCTTTTGAGCCGCTCCCAACACACCTCAGTGTTAGAGCTTCTAAATCTATAACGGACAAGGTTGTTGTTCCAAGTGACCCTTCGTCCTCCTCTCATCAAACAACTCTAGTTCCAGAGGCTGAGATAGGAGAACTTGAAAATTCATCTATTGATCTACCACCATATTTTCCCACCTCACATACTCATAATTTCAGCGTCAGTTTGGACTATCAATCTGATGATCATGATGAAGTTTTATCTCCTCGTCCTCCATTCTTTGGTCCTTCTGATCCTCCAAATTGTGATGTGTTGTGTTCACCTATTTCAAATCTCCCTTGTGATGTTCAAAAGGATCAAGTGTTGGACGGAGTTGGTGTTGAGCAGCCAACTTGCGATATCATTCACGATGATTATGTGGGGGAGACCATAGTTGAGCAAGAATCTGCGACGAAGGGTTATTCTCTTCATTCCGCACACCTCCATCATCATCCTGACATTTCCCATGATTCTATCATTTTTGTTGAATCTTGTGAAAATTTAGTTCCTAATGATGTTGCTACTTTCAATCATTCACAGAACACGTGGGATGTTAGTTTTTCATCCAGATGTGGAGAGGATGAATCTTCTACTCTTTATATTCCTAATCTCTCATCTCATCTTTTTGAAAACTTAGAGGGTGAAATTTATCGTTTTTCATCTTCCCTTCTTTTTGATTCATTAGATCATGAGGATGTCTCTCTCTGTGATCTTTAACTTTCTGATCGTGGCTGTCGTGACCTCTTCATTGATTCATTCGATCACAATTCTAATTTTTTTGCTACTAATATTTCCCATCCACCGATCTGAGACGGTCTACCTTATGATGAGTTGGAATGTCCTCAAGCTGTCGAGGCACTTCAGCCGCAGCTAATGGTTATGTTAGATTATCGTAGTCTTGAGATTAGTTCCACTTCCGATTAGAATAATGTTGAATCATTTGAGGCACATCATCACTCTATCACACATATTGAAAATCAATTTGTCTTACAATTGTCATATCCTCCATCTGTATTACACGATCCTATTGCTCAGCCATTAGAGGAGTTGTACGTGGTGAACACTGTTGCAAAACAAAAAAATTCTTCTTTCTTTATGTTCACTTTCCTTCACAGTTCAAAATTTTGTGCTTGTATGTCTATAACTCACAATGTGTCGAGACACCATGATATAATTGCAGAATGTCTTTCATGTGCTTTTGCTATTACTTTTCTGCATGTATATTCAAAATTCGAAAGTTTTGGTTTGCATTGTCCTATCTTTCTTGTTTACTGATTTGATTTTATATTTTTCTTTACATGCATTCCCTTGCTCACATGGGCTAGCCAATGCACTGGTGGTTGCATTGGAAGTATCATTTCACGTAAGTTTGGCCTATATTATGTTTAGGTTAGGAGTAGGAGTAGTTTTTCTTTTCTTTGTTTTCTTTTTTTCCCTTTGATTTGCCTTACTTTTTTGTGCTTTCACTCCGCTTATTTCTTTTTTTTTTGTTTTCTTTTAAGTTGTAAGTTAGCTTTCGCATGAGACCGTGTTTGGCTTCTCAGACAAGCTCAGTGAAATCCAAGAGGAGTAGTAGTTTTTATTTTCTTTGTTTTCATTTTTTCCCTTTGATTTGCCTTACTTTTTTTTGCTTTCACTCCGCTTCTTTCTTTTTTTCTGTTTTCTTTTAAGTTGTAAGTTAGCTTCCGCATGAGACCGTGTTTGGCTTCTCAGACAAGCTCAACGAAATCCAAGAGGAAGTTGTACTGCTACCAACACTTGGTTATCTGTCTATTCCCTCTCTTTATGTGAATCTTGCATTTCTTTTAGTCAGTGACACTTTGATGGAAAATATGTTCCTTTCGGAGAGAGTCATGGTGAAATCACAATGCTTGCACTTTTAACTAGTACCGCCTACTCTAATCAGTCTTCTATTTTTGGTTAACCCTTATCAACTAAGTCGAGTAGAGTAGGGAGGGGAGGAAATCCTTAACAAGTATGTCAAAGGTATACACAAATATCCTTCTCTTAAGGGACAACCTCTTATGCTTTCAGTAATTTGGGATCCCGCTTATGCCTCATGAAATAAATAAGTGTCTGTGCATAGTCCTTTGAAAAATGAAAAAATGAAATAAAGGGTGAAAGAAGAGAAAGGCTTCCTGCACAAAGAGGCAAAGAAAGTAACTTCGTTGGGGTACTGTCCAGGCTCGCTGGCAGTAGAGAAATGCTTGTATTCCTAAAGTGACTCCATTAGGGTACTATCTAGGCCTGTTGGCAGTGGAGCAACACTAGAGATGAAACTAAAAAATCTGACAGTCTCTTTTACTTGTGCATCTATATACTCCTCATCCCCAATCGAAACAACTAAGTTTGACTTGGCTTGGTATGTGTGTTGTCGATGAAGAGAATAATGGTAGGGACTACATCTTTAACTCAAGCTAAGTGAAGAAGTTATTGTGATCGAAGAATTGAATAATACTTCTGGAAGAGTTAGAACTATTTTGCATGAGACAAGGTCCATACAGAGAGATGCAGTTCTACCAATGTGTCACCAGTGTTGTAGCGACTACAACCACCTTCCAAAATTTTACCTATGCTTCGATTTTGGAGCCTCCCTTATTATCCACAACAGCTCATCTTGCACTGATTCAGGTATTCATGCTTCAAATGAGACGTATATTTTCATTTTCGCTTATGTTTTCTCACTTAGTTGATTCTTTTAAGTCACAAGTTGACCTCTCAACTTGATCTCACAACAGTTTTGTGCTTGCCTCTAGGACTGCATAATCCTTGAGTGCAAGTAGCCTTGATGATAGGAATTGTGCAATCCTAACTGGAATTCAGCCTTGAGATCAGAAATTGTGCAGTCATGGAAGCAAGCCCAACACTGAGCCCAAAAATTGTTCAACCCTCACTAAGCTTAGAAAATAGGTAATGCACATTAATCTAGAAAGTTGCCCAGCTCCCCAAAATGCGCAGTCTTTCCCGGAAGTGTGCATGGAAAGTTTCCCCCTAGAAAATAAAGAAAACAAAAGGGAAAAAACATCCTAGGAAGTAGGGATCTATTATTAGTTTCCTAAAGATGGAGCATTGCTATTTCTAGAATTTTCTGCCAAATGTTGCCTTTGTCCTTGATCTCAGGCATGCGCGTCATAAAACCTCATTTTCTCAAATCTATTTAATCAACGCCTCTAGAGCTCATTTCAGAATTTGATCTTGGAGCTCTAACATTCCCAAAGAGATCAAGGAACCTTCGGTGGGGTCATTGTTTCTTTTCTACGTGAGTTTTGCTTTTATTGCCTTTTCGATCGCTTTTTGTCGTTTCACTTGTATGAGTGTTGTTTTTCTTGTTTCTCTTCATGGTTGTTATCATTTAATGTATTTTAGCTTATAGAAGCGTGTTTTCAAGTTATCATTTTCCTTTCACAAGTGTCGCATCAATTTCTTTGTTTTTGCATTGATTGTCACCGTTGCAATGACTTTCCTCACCAATTTGATTCTCTTCTCATTCATTCGGTTTATGCACTTGATCTATCATGATTCATTCACACTTAGTCATATCTGCACTCAAGCTCACACCATCACTTAAATATTCTCGTTTTTCACACTTCCCAGGGGTATATCTGCACTTTCCTCAGTCGATTTTACCTTGCCCAATTAGGCACTCCACAACCCTAAGGTTGAAGCCATAAGATTGGTCTCTCGAACTATGCAGTGCATAATACAGGTTGGCTCCAACTACGCATTACACAGTTTCAGGGGTCAACCTGTCACCTTGGCCATTGAGATTGTGCAATGTGCAGTCTCTCCTAGTCTTTGCCTAGGATGGGACTATGCATTACGTAGTCCCAAGCCTCAAGCTTCATCCTTGGATGTTGAGACTGTGCAGTAAGTAGTTCCTACAGGCATCCAACCCCTCCTTCTAATGAAAATTGTGCAATCCTTCCCATCAAATGAAAATTTGTTTCTTAATCGTGCTTTGAAGGTAGATTTTCTAAAGCTAATGTTTGCTTACCATGAGTGTCCTTTTTGTCCCACAGGTACCACACTTGTGAAGGACTTTCTCCCGACAATCATTGTTACCATGATACCAAAGAGAATTGCTTCAACATGGATCACTGAAAACAATACTGGAAAAGCAATTGAGAAAACACAAATAGACTGTCAGTATATGCGGACACTCAATTGCTTATAAAAAATGAGTCAACACTACCATGACATCAAGTTAATGAAGCACTTTCAGCAAAGAGCCTTGAGGCAGATCTAGAGGACAACTTCGAAAGCAACATCAACAAAAAGAAGCAATCCCATGCAGGATAAGGGAAAGAGAAAGGTTGTGGATAGTCTAGAGGGAGAACAAAGTTGCAGAGTGAAATCGGATTAAATCCTTATGCAAGTAGCTTTAGCAGCGAAAGCAAAGAGGAAGTAGAGGATACAAAGAGAAAAGAAGACAAAGAGAGAAAATAGAACTTGTACGAAACATAACTGAGGGTGAAAAAAACAGAACAAGAACTAGGGAAAGAATAGGAACAAAGGAGGAAAGAATAGGAGGAGAAGTAGAAGTAGGAAGAAGATGAAAGGCAAGGCACAATTTCAGGAGAGATAACGTTGATTCAATTTGAAGAGAAAGGACAAAACCAACCAACAACAGAGGGGGAGAGCGAACCAATGCATGATCAAGAGCTTGCTCAACAGATTGAAGACTTAATTGAAGTTGCAGACATGGAGTTGGAACCAGAACCGCAAGATGAAGATGTTGACATGATGCGTAGTGCACCACAGACCATCATTCAGTCTCCACCACCTCCAGCCGCAGAGTTAGCCTCGAGCGAGGAAGGGGACATAGTTCCTCTTGATGATGATTTGGTAATGGATGTGTACAATATGTCATATAATCAACTTAAAAAGAGGATTGTACAAGCGCGGAGAGAGAATTTTTTGGATGGTCATGCATCACCTGCATTCATTAGAGAAATGGTGATAGTGGCAGACACTAGTAGGAATCCAAATGCCATTGCCAAAGCCAACTTGGCCTTCACGGGTGCGATAATATCAAACACTCAGTATTTTACGACCAAGAGTACGAAATCGATACATAATCCAAAAGTTTCCTAGCAAGAGATAGAATAGCTCCGCGGAGCAAGCAAAATGCAGCTCCCACATAGGTCTGCTTGGGGGAAATTAGAGAAGCGATACTTAGTGAAGATCAACACTTGGAGAGACCGTGCAGAACCTCTATGAGGAGATCATGACCACACATAAGACATTTGTCTGCTTGCATATCTTGTAGCAGCAAAGCAAGTAATTTGTCAAGACTCTTAGGAATGTACAAATTTCCATCACTGTCGAGCAAGAATGGAAAATGTGATACAGAGGGGCACCACTTACTTTGGTAAAAAAGATGAAGCCAAAGGTAGAGCTGGAGAAATCAAGAGTTCAAATCTTAATTCAGAACAACAAGTAGCTTGCATTGTTCATTGGAATCATTCAAGCCTCATATGTATGGTTTTACAACAATTTGGATTTCATGGCGAAAACCCACAAGATCCCACCAGTCAGCTCATTCATCGAAGCTAAATGCAAACACAAAGTCAAATAGGAGATTAAAGAGTACTTGGAGCAGTTGAGATAGTTTGCCCCCAAGGAGGATTTAGAGTTGAACAGAAAAAACACACAAAACTACATTAGTGGTCCTGTCCAAATCAGAACCATGTTGTCCCTACTTAAGAAAAAAGTTAAAGATTGGTTCCAAATCTTTGTACCTGGATTCTATGGAAGCTAGAGTCCACTTCTAGCCTGACAATATGATGCAGTTTGGGAATATCATCGCACAATACCAATCTTGGAATCGATACATGACCGAGAAGCATCAAGTGGAAGTTATTGAGATAAAGTGTTCCCAAACTCAAGCATCATAGTGTCTTGGCTTGTTAGGCTGTCAAGTTGTCTCTACCCTATTTTTTCCTATATGGGTATGAATGTAAAATGTAATATTATTTGTAATTATGTTGTAAGCGAATTCCAAGTGTCAATATTGGAATATGAAGAGTCATCATGTAATGTAATGAGTCATTTTTGTAAAGAAGTTGAAGAGTCATGAGGGTAGTCCAAAGGTCACAAAGGGGAGTTGAAGAGTTAGCCCCTCTTATTTTAAATATAACCGCATAACTCTAGTAATAGGCTTTTGGGAGCCAAGTGTTTGGGTAGGCTTAGGCTTAGAAAGAGTTTGGGAGTATTGTGAAGAGCCTTGGGTTCTCCATAGCGTAGAGCGAGTACACTTCGTTGGAGGAGCAGGTGTTCTTGACTGCAATGTTCCACTATTTGGGCTAATGGTCGTCAATGGTGTATGTATGGATGGAACCTTCACTTATAATAATAAAATCAGAGCCAACACACTTTCATGCATATTTTGTTAATATAGTAGGACTATTATTATTGTATTGGAAATGTACATTATTTAACTTACACATATGATTATGAACTATTTCGTTTGCATTTGTACGAATCTTTTGAATGGGTGTTTTTGGATTAACTCGTCACTTTAACTTGTGGATTGTTCTGCATCTTGGCTTGTGATGCCATTTTTCTCATGTGTTCCTTTAAAGCTGCATACTATTACATTCTTCCAAGGGGCGCACTTCCTTTTCCCTTCATGTGTTGGAACCTTCATGGATTGCACTTGGCTCTCCTGAGGGTCACACACTTGCTCTCATCCAAAATTATCATACTTCCCACTATGTGTTTCCACAGTCAAGGCATAACGTTACCACCCACTGCTGGGACTCCTACTCCAAACGGTGTGAGTTCTAGTTGGGACTTCATATCGAGGAGATCTGATGAATGTTGGCAAGTCTAGCACCATCAACACTTCTATTGTTCCTTTATGTTCCACTGCATTAATGATATTGTTCTTTCTACATAGTTGCATATGTTGCTAAATAATGATGTAAATCTAAATAATTTTATGATGTTGTGGGGTGAATTTAATGTGTAAATGAAGAAATGCAATTATCAAAGCAAAGAACAATATGGCCTTAATAAAAATTAACAGATCAAGCCCCATTTTATATCAATGTCCTGTAATAAGTTAATAATCATTAGCACAGAAAACCATACACCGCTTTGGAGTGGTTGTATAATCATCGGGGCTTACCAGTTGCGAGGAGTAATGGAATATCCTCCAAATAATATGGGACTGCTTCAACTCTGAATAAATGTGCATCTGTTAATTGGTCATCAACCAATCCTCCAGATTCACCTAATTCTAATCGAGATAAATGATATGGACCCACATTCGAGTGGCCTGGCTTAACAATGACTTCAAATGAAAATTCTTAAAATAACAAAATCCATTTGCATATCCTTCCTTCTAAGATGAGCTTATTAACTAAGTACTTCAAAGCATAATGATCGGTAAAAAATTTAAAGGGACCACCCAAAAATTAGTTTATGAACTCCTGTAATGAATACATCATAGTAAGGGCCTAACATTTAGTAGTGGTATAATTCTTATCCACAGTAGAAAGTTTTCTACTGGAGAAATTAATTGGATGATCCAAATTACCTTATCCAGGCTAGGTCAAGATAGCTCCTAAAGTTATCCTTGACGCATCTATGTGGACATGGAATTCTTTATTCCAATCTAGATAAACCAAGATTGGTGCACTTGCAAGCTTCTCCTTTAGTGTATCAAATGTAGCATCACATTCAATAGTCCAAGCAAAACACTCAGATTTATTGAATAGTTTTTCCAATGGTGTAGTAATTAGAGAATAATTATAGATAAATTTGTGATAGCATCCCGTGTGTTCGAAAGTTGACCTTAGTTGTTTAACACTAGTCGATGGTGGCATATTCAATATTACAACAACCTTGGTAGGATCTATGCATACTCCTTCCTTACAAACTATATGTTCGAGAAACATTTCGAAAGGGATAACAAAAATATAATTCTTTAAGTTCAGAGAAATTCCTAACTGCCTACAACTATCAAACATGACCCTGAGAAAATTGGAATGTTTCTTAAATAAAATATAAATTGTTCAATCATCCATATATACCTCAAGAAACTTATGAACATAGTTATGAAATGTAGTAATCAAAATCCTCCAAAAAAAATGACAACATTTTTCAGGCCAAACAACATAACACTATAAGCATAAGAAGCCCATTCTGTCATGAAGGTGGTTTTGTTCTTATCTTCTTCTGCAATAAAAACTTGGTGATAGCTGAAGAAACCATTAGTGAAGGAATACGCTTCATTACCTGCAAAATTATCCAAGACCTAATCATTGAAAGGAGTAGGAATGGATCATGGACAAAAGAGTTGTTAAGGCTCCTATAGTCCACACAAACTTTGATCTCATGTAAATCTTCCTTATCCTAGATTACAATTGTACTAATTCACTCTGCTTCATTGACTGGAAATATGAGTCTTACAGCCAGCATCTTATCAATCTCTTTCTTCACATTTTCTTTGACTCGGTGATTTCAACGATATGGTCGATCCTTAACTGACTTGGCATCAAGTTTCAAAACTATCTTCATCTCGCCTAGATCTTCTTTAATACCCTTAATTTATGAGACTGATGTGGGGAACAAATCTTCATATTCCTTTAACAACTCAAATATTTCCTTAGTGGTCTTCTCATCCCAATAATCATCCATAGAGACAATTTTGAGCTTCTCATTTGTCCCAACGTGAAAGTTTTGTAGCTTAAGTGGTTTCAAATTTGGGGCGTCCTTCACAGGATCCTCTTTTATTCCTCTCTTCCCTCATATTTTTTAAAATATAGGTTCCATAATTCCTCTAAATCATAATTGATTTCTTTATCAAAGCTTCATGAAAACCAAATTCGTATTGATGTGCAAAATATGCATACCTATTACATTTCTCAATAACTTTACCAAAAATGAACAACACCCTTTTAATAGCTTTTAAGGTTTAAAATATCCTTGCATCCACATCTGATAATGAGAAATCTATAGCAAACTGAGTTATCAACATATTCTAATCCACCATCTTCCTTTCCATTTCCTCCTTCAAATACCAGTCTTGAGGGAAAGTTCCCAAGGTATGAATGAACTGGTGTGTCCACATCGCAGTTGGTAAGCCAATTTCTGACCAAACATAATTACAATTTTATATGTTCTTTTGCAGACTGGTGTACCCATCATATATAGGAATTCTAATAAAGGGACTCTCTAGAGTAGAAAATCTACACAACATGGTGAAATTAATAGTTTCCTAATAATGGAGGTGGTCGCAATGGACTCCCCACCATCTCGCAGGGGTCACATGCAAAGAAACATCCATCAAAGGGATCTTTTTTCCTTCTTTAATCTTGGAATAAAATTCTTTAAGAAAATTTTAAATAAATGTAGTACCATTAAAAGTACGATATTCGCGTACCTTAGTACCAACTCATTGGACACATTGAACAGTTGCGTAGTGTCAAGAATGCACCTTATGATCTCCTTGTTACCAGTCATCCATCGCAACATCTGAGCCAACCTCAGTGCTTTTAATGCTTCTCCAGCTAATAGAACCAACTACCATTAGATTGATGTAGTCTTCCCTCTTCCCAACAGTAAGTTGGTACAACTGGTCCAATAAGTTAGGATCCTCCACATCATCTACAGGTTTTTTAAATGTTGAGCCTTGGTAAGGGTCTAAAGGGTGTATGACTCGAACTCCATCTATTTCAAAAGACATAGTTTCCTTCTTTAAATCGATAACTACATATTTCTCAAACACCCAATCAATTCCCAATAGGGATGGCTATGGATCTTTATCACACATAATATCTATCACCTAAAAGTATGCATATGTTTTCACACCTTCAATATCAAATTCAACATCCTCCATTCGACCCGTAGGCAAGATGCAGTATTGGTTTTCCATTCGTAGCTTAATCGAAGAAAAAACTAGTTTTGACCTCCCCAATGCCTCCTAACTTTTTCTTGGAAAAATATTCACGTTCAACCTAAGATCTAGCATAGAATATTTAATCTAATACCCTAAAATTTGTGCATCCACTCAAAATTCCCTTCTCGTCCTCTTCTTATTTCTCCAAACTCTTATAGAATGTCTTTTAGGTAAATTGGAAAAAATAATCTTCTCTAAGAATGGGTCATATTTCATAATTGCCTTCAAATTACTGCGCAACTAGCCAATCAATTTCTCATCGCTCACAATCTACAAGAATAATTGGAGCCACTCTAGAATAGTTTGAGATGTTTCCTGCAAAAATATGGGACTCTTAGCCTGCACTCGTTCCCTTTGCTCTGAAGGAGGGCTGTGAGAGGAAACCAACTATTTGGAGATTTAGTTGCATCCTTATAATATTCCTTCTATTGATTAGAGTCATAAGACCTTTTAGGTGACATGGGCTTTATAATAGTAGGTTACTTAGGAGTCCCAATATCAGTTCCAATTATTTTTCCCCCTCTGGTAATAATATTAATGTTAGGTTGCATAGATGGCTTCGATTCTCGTTGTTCTCCATGATCAAATTTGATCCTTTTACCGGAGTGCGTTGCTCCCACTGAGAAATGAGTTTTGAACAATCCTTACTGGCATGTGTACTTACCCAGCAATACGAACACCAAGGCCTCCTTGGCATCAAAAAATCTCTTGCAACATGACTCTATTTATCACAATTATAAAAATTGATCGAACCTCTTCCTCCAGTCCTCCCTCCCCTTAGAGCACCTCCTCCTCAACCATGAGGAGTTTCATTAACTATAAATATTTTATGATCAAGATGGTCGACCAAAGCATCCAAATATCTGCATTGGTACGTGTGGTGTGTAGGAGATCCAAAAAAATCACAAAATAGATTGTTGAGCACATTGGAATACTTCTATAAAATAGGACACAAACATGGTGAATGACCACAAGATCTCCAAATTTCACAATACTCATTCGTCTCGAAAAACAATTAAAATTTTAAAGGGGACACATTATCATCAAACATCACATCCCAATTCATTCTTGTAACAACTCCTTTATTCATTAGCCAAATACATTACACCAGAAACCCACACATGCTTGTGAGATCTTGATACTAAGGACCACATTACATTACAGGGACATGATATAATTTCAGAGAAAAAAGACTCAGACTCTATTCGAGCTATTACACATTGCTAGACCAACATAACTCCAATTCTTCAACTAACAACAACCCAATTTGTTCATCTTTGGCCCTTTTTATAAATCACACTTGCTTGATCTGGTCCAATCTAATAAACATCTATATTCCTTGATCCCACTCTCGATCGGGTCCACTTTGACGTGTTTTGGTTCTTTTGTACTTACCATCTTTGATTCTTTCAAAACATGGCATGCACTTCCTTCTTTTGTGGCTTCACACATCCCAATATAACTGACTTTTAACTTCTCTACCACTCCCAATTTCTAGTAGTCGCTTTTGGCAAGTCTAGCCATTCCTTCTCCGCAACTTCTCTTCAACCATATTTTCCAAAATTTCTTTAAAAAATGAAGGACCCAACAAGGTTCTTAGATGGAATTCTCAAGCATTAAAAATATTCTAGAATCTTATTTTTTGTTCTTAGGTATGGCAATGAATTTCTCAAAGTCATGTCTTCTTTATCACTTTTTAAAGGAAGATCTTCAACTAGCCCTAGATCTCTCTCTTCAACTTCCTCTACATAGGATAGAAGATGTTGTGAAATATCTTGGGTTCTATTTGAAGCCCGCTTCCTATAGGTTTGAATATTGGCTATGGATTTTCAAGAAAATCAAATCTAGAATTTCCACTTGGATGAACAAGTAGCTCTCTAGGTGGGTGTGGTTTACTGCTAATAAAAATTGTTCTAGATAGTATATCAATGCATTGGACTTCCATAGAAAAAATTCCTAAAGGAATCTTATCCAAAATTAGGAAATCATGCTTTACTTTCTTATGGTCTAGTAACAAGAGTTCTAAAGGGATTCATTTGGTAAAATGCACAAGGATTGCGCAGCCAAAAGGTTTAGGAGGTTGGGGTCTTAAAAAAATATTTCATTTTAGTAAACCTTTACCAGTATAGAATCTTTGGAGGCTTACATATATTTGGTCATTATGGAGTCGAGTGACGTGTTCTAAATATCTATGGGGGAAATCAATTTAGAAGTGGTTTCAATAACCCATGAAATTATACATTGAAGGATCCATTGTCTAGAAAACATTTGTGGAGTCATTTCCTCTAATAAGTTGGATAACATGGAAAATTGGGAAAGGGAGGCAAGTTTGGCTTGGGGAAGATTCTTGGACTGGGGTAGGAGAAAATTACAAGCCGAATCAAAATATATTAAACAAGTTACATGAGAGAGGTAGTTTCTCTTTGGTATTCTTTCTCTTTGGGAATAAGTGGGTCTCAACATAGTAGATTGATCTTGAGGAAGATCTTGCTAGGGTCTGAAATGGACATGTTATGTGTACAACTTAGTCTTTGGATTTATATAGCTGGAAGATGGGGTGAAAGACTCACTAAGTTGGTCATTAAACCTAGCCACAAAGTCCTTTACTTCAAAACTGGGATATAAGGCATGATGCAAAACTGGTTTTAATGAAGAACGCACTTGGAGTTGGGTGCGCCTGTGGATTTTTTGTTTGTTTGTTGGGATAATCCTCTGTATCATCTCAAGCAAAAGAATGAGGTTCAATATAACAATATTCATGGTCACATAGCCATTACATCAACAGTTCTCATCATGTTACTCACAAGGAATTAAACCTGGGTGGGGGACATAACAACCATTCTACCCAACCACCCATTCTAACCCCAATTGACATCCTATGGAAAATTAATGCTCAAATAAAAGAACAAATTGTTCTTTGGATATCTTTAAACAATAAGATCTTAAAATGGGAAAATTTAATCAAATGATGATGCATTGACCCCAACTAATATCCTTTTTAAAAGGTGAATGAAAGTATATTCATCACTTCTTTATTTCATGTGAATTCTTTGGGCAAGTGTGGTGACTTGATATTTATTTTTTTGAGGAAGGACATAGTTTGGAGGCTTGTGTTCAACTTGAGTGAGGCTTTTCTTTAGTGTCATGGTTCTCTTCCTCCGTTCTTGGTTAATTTTATTTTGGTGGCAATTTCCTATTTTTTCAAGAAAAATATGTTTTAGCCAAGATTGTGGTAGAAAAAACCCTAAAGCTAAGTAAGGAATATATGTTGGATCCAAAGTAGTCCAAGCTTTGGGTTCAAATTATGACTCATTTAGAGCTTGCAGTTTCGTGGGGTTTCTTCAATAGGACCAGTCAAGGAAAACCCCCATAATGTGGTGTTCGGGTGGTCCTCCACCTATCCAAGTCTCATTTTTTTAAAATTAGATATGCTCCAGGGCTGAGTATAGAAATTTTGAATAATTTAACACATATTCAATGGAGATTATCCTGATCATGTACTATTGCGGAAAACATACACAATACATAAGCTCCTCTACGTTGATCATCAATATAGCAGCATCAATAACAATAAAACATCAAGAGCATTCACACATTAACACAGTATGTATCCCGGGGAAAGCATCTCGCTAAAAACCCCAACTATCTGTATATTAATGATTGAGTCATGTAACATTACACAGCCTAATACTTCTCACAAGTATCTCCACCTCTGTTACACACAATACAGCTCAGATCTGAATCAATCACTGGCTCAAATCTCCTTCGCTGCTTGCCTGCCTCCACTGCGCAATCCTGCAAGAGAATGAATGATGAATGGCTGAAGCAAACTCGTATTTCCTTGGCTGAACCACGCAATCCTCATTGGCATTACTCGATCCCATTGATTTTGCAAGATCTGGTGCACAACTATAGTCACAACTGATAGCAATCTGATTCTCTAACACCTGTCCCTGCTGAACTGAACATGCACTGACATGCAACTGAGTTGATGTATTCTATAGTTGCATTATGAGTTAATAACTTGTGAATTAATTAATAACTAATTCACCCAACTCATCTCTAGTCTATTTTCCAGTTAGACTAAATACAACCAGTTTAACAAAGCTAAACTGAACACAACTCCATCAACTGCACCTCCAGTCCATTAAACTCAACTCACTTGAGTTCTAACTGAAGTCCTGCATGCAAATATTAGTCATCCCATAGGTAACCACGTATTTCCTTCTGGGATCTGCATGTACCACATCCGTAGCTCATCCTGGAGTGCTCCAAGAGAATAAGACAAAGTTTATAGTCTAAATATTATTATGAGCTAATAATATTTGACTGTTCTATATTTAGACTGAGCAGTCACTTCGCTGTGATCTAAAAATAGAAGTCCATCTATTTTTCCCAACTTGATCAATTATCCATAAACAGCAACCTGCAATCCATAGACATGATCCATATGTCTAAAAATAGACATAGTCTAAAAATAGACTTGCGCCAAAAATAGCCTGCGGGCCCACTTAGTGAAGGGGACTCTTTTCACTAAGCTCCATCATCTTGTTGCAATCTCAACACTCCCTCTCGACAAGATATGGATTATCAGCAACCCCTATCCTGCCTCGGTGGTACTCGAATTTGCTCCTGGTGAGAGCCTTCTTCAGAATATCAGCATCCTGATCCTCCGTTGGAATGTACGAAAGTAACATGATCCTCCGCTGCACACAATCTCTGATATGATGGTACCTGATGTCAATATGTTTAGATCTATCATGAAATACAGGATTAGCCGAGAGTTTAATGCAACTCTTGTTATCACAGTAAATCACAGTAGGATCCAAATTAGAACCGAACAAACCAACTAGGATCTTCC